>JAIUZE010003091.1:0-82317 GCA_022085475.1 Heliosperma pusillum | reverse complement strand
TCTACTTTTGTATTTCCTTATATGTACGTTAAAGGTGATATGGTTGGGAGAACCCGGAGTTACTCCCCACTGACTGTGGCGTTCATGTTTTTCATGAATGAACAGGTTGCTTGCTTGGATGCCTTTTTGGATATGATTTTTTGGGGTTCGGGTGTGAGCTAGCGGGCGTTGTCCCTGGAAGATTAACCTCTAGACGATTTTAGCTTATTTGCTAAACACTTGTTCTTTGTTAACATTTTGAGAGACTCCGTCTCTTTGTTATTTTCCGCACTTAGTTGTAATATTTTGACACTCCTCGTTTTATTTAACTTGCATGTATAAAAGTTTTTAAAAACTACCTATTTCCGCAATATAATTCACATGCTTGTTTGTTTATTATTTCCGCATTCGCGAGGGTTGTCACAACCATCATTCATACAAAAATCATGGTTACAAATAAATCATCCAAATATGTCAAGAACACTAAACATGTTAAAAATTCCATACAACATAATAATCATAAATACTTATCATGTTACTACTAAAAACCATAAATAACAAGAACATAAACAAAAACAAAAGGTATGTAACATTAATTCGTCGAGTAACTCGGAATTGTTACCTTAGCTAGCACAAAATCAATTAGCACCAAAATAAGAAGTATAAACCCGTCTACTAATCTTCTTCTAAAATATACGAGTCACCAAACTCGTCTTCAAAATCTTCTCCTATAAGAAATGACCAGAATAATATTATTAGAATTAAAACTTGATTTTCCATAATTAAAGTGTTGAAAACGATTTTGTCGGAATTGAAAATAAAACGTACATGGAGATGAAGAGCGGAGAGGAGACTCTAGAAATATAAATTAGGACGGATTTGAACAAGTAACGAAGGTTTTGTGACGATTTTGCTCAAGAACGATGAAGAACGATGAAATACACCAAGAACGATTTTGATTATATTAAAGAAAGTATTAATTAGATATTAAGTTGATTTAATGTAAAATGAAAAGATAAGTAGTGAATTAGAGTGGAGGAGTGCCGTGTAAATATAGAGAAATAATGAGTCGGGTTTTGAAATTGTTGTTACGGGATTGACTCGGGTTTTATAAATATATTATGGTAATTGTTTAGATATTATTAGATATTATATTTGTTTAATCAAATATCTAGATATTATTTAGATATTATGTTATCTTAATCAAAATAAGAAAATATCAAATCCTAAGAGAGGAAGAGAAGAGGCGTGAGGAATAGGTAGAAGTCGGGTCTGTTTTTAAGCGATTGCGGAATTTAAACTGACAGATTGATAAAGTTACAAATATCTTAGATATTATTATTAGTTTAATCAAAAGATCTAATATGGGTGGAAAGGGTTGACTTGGGCGTGTGACTCATGCAAGAGTCGGGTTTCGGGTTTGTTTCGGGACTTAAGTTGACTCGAGAATAGTTAAATGACGTTCGGAGTTAAACCGTAAAACCTTCTCTTTAATTCCGAATAAATTCAAAATAATTATATTAAATTATCATAAATTCAAATAAATCCTAATAAATTAAAATAAATTAAATTTATTATTTTTCAAATATAATTTAGGTCTTTCAAATTACGGGGTGAGTCGGAAAAGTCAACGAAAGTCAAAGTCGACTTAAGAGTCAAGAAAAGTCAAAGACGACTCAAAAGTCAAGAAAAGTCAAAGACGACTCAAAAGTCAAGAAAAGTCAAAGACGACTTAAGACGGGATTCTCATGGAATCTCGCGGAAATTCCAAATACGAACTCGGAAATTCCAAATTCGACTGGAAACAATAAATTCTAAATTAAAACTTAATTTGCTGAAAAGTATCCGTAAAATATTTTCACTAGAAAAATAGGGTATATTTCGGGTTGTTACAAGGAGCATGTAGTAGTATAGTCGTGGGAGTATAATCTAAGAATTGACATAATACACTTATTTTACTTTTTACAAAGCAATAACAATATCAATTTAGCTCCTAAAACATCTCAATTTCCAGAATTGCTAGGAAACTGTGGGAGGATGTTGGAGCTAGTGTCCTCCACAGTTAGTGTGATAACGTGTATAAATCTCTTACAGGTTCACAGGGTATACTGATAAGGGTAAAGTCGCGTCTCCTTAGTCAAAGTAAACCTAAATCAAAACTAACTAATAGTCAGCGGTAAGCAAGGTATCGAATCCACAGGGAGGCGGTAGTATTATAATCTGTTAAACCAAGTTCGTCTCTTAAGTAACAATTTCGGGGTTTGAATTGTGGTTTCTAAACTAATGGCAATTAATAACAACAACTAAAGTAAACAATAACAACTAATAATAATAACAACTAAAAATAAGCAATAACAAACTAATAAGGTTGAAAACAATGAGATTAAAAGTCTACTGTCTCAGGTTCACTAGGATTATTGTTCAGGGGTAAGGATAAAATCAACTATCATGCAATAAAGTTATCTAAGGTCACAAGATCGGTCGATTCAATTATGCCCTTTAGATCTACAATTTAACATGCGATCGCTATCATTAAACGAGTTCTATTCAATTATCGGAGCCTATCTTAGTCTTAACCCGGTCGGTGTCAATCCTAATTCGCGAGACTAGTTAATTAATCCTGGCCAGTAATCAAACAACTAGAATTAAAACGATAATCAAACGATAACCATGCAATTGCAATTCAATCAATTAATCTACCCCTTCTAACAATCCTAGATCCCCTTTCAACCCTAGAAAGAAATTTAGCTACTCATAATAATATAAATAACAACAATAATAATTAAAATAAAGATGATTAACAACAATGAAAGGATGAACAAAGAATAATTAAAGAACAAGAAGACAATTAAATTGAATAACGAAGAAAGATTGAAGAATACCGATTACAAGTTGAACTAAAGACAATCGTCTTTGATGAATAAAATCCAGAAGCAAAGTAAACTAAATTAGGGTTTCTGATTTAAAGCCTAAAAGTATTCAAAAGCATAAGAAAGCATGCCTAATTATGAAAGACGAGCTTTCTTTTTATAATACAAAAGATCTAATTAATTAGGTTAAAGTTTAGGAAAATATAGAAATCCGCCGAAAACATAGGTTGCTCGATCGAGCAACATGATTCTGCTCGATCGAGCAAGAGAACAGTTCGACTCGACCGAGCAATGTAGGTCTGCTCGGTCGAGCAGCCCTTCATTTTGGCTCGTTTCTTCACTTTTCTTCATTTCTTCTCTTTCTTCTCGATTCTCCTCGATTCTCGTGCCTAACTTTCCACGATCCACCTCAGCCATGCTCCATATCTACTCAAAAAGCTCCAAATGCATCCAATCTACATTAAAACATAACAAACGCGGCAGAATCGATATTCTAGCTAAAATAGCATAGAAATAAGCAAGGAAAGACGGTAAACCGAGTTAAATGCGAATAAGAGAGGCATAAAATATGTATATAAATAATTATCATCAAACTCCCCCAAACCAATCCTTTTCTTGTCCCTAAGCAAAGCAATCAACACATACAAAGACAAACATACAAATGGTGAATGAAAAACTCAAAGCTAATGTTAATGCACACACAAATCTCAAGCTATCCATATCTATAACAAAGTAACGGCCAAATTGTACCAATAAAACAAATTCAAAGGCACGGGAAAGTGAAAAACGCAGCTCATACTCCAAGATTTTACATGATACCGTAGTATAGACAAAAACCAAATACCTTTCAATCTTGCAAGGCTCAATTTGTCAGATTCTCGCGGATTCACTCATGCACTCATAAGTTTATGTAAAAGTGAGTTTTGTGAAGATAGAAAAAAATAGAAACACTCACTCAACTTATGAAACATGCATGCATTCTAATGTGATAGTAATTTCCCCAACAAATACGCATTCGCTATAAAGTACATGAATCAGGACAAAAAGGAAGGCTAATGGGTGAAGGTATAGAAGTGGATTGTGCCAAGGCACGTATGGAAATGTGGGGCTAAGACCGGTAGTCGCAGCGACACGTACCAAAACAAATCTACAAGACTAGCACAAACCAACACCGACTAGAGAAATCATCTTCAACGTTGACAACACAAGAGAGATATCGATATTGCTCTTTAAATATGGATTAGACTCTAGTAAATTCCCTTTCATTTTCCCTTGAATAATTCAATGAAGCATCATTTTTTTCTTTCTTTTTCTCTTTTTTCTTTATTTTCTTTATTTTCTTTTCAAATCAAATCTCTTTTTCTTTTCTTTCTTCTTTTGCTTCATAACTTTTTTTCAACAAAGGGAATAAATGACACAATTGCCAACATACTTGCTACACCCAATTGATATTCTTTTTTTGAGAAAATCCCAACCCAACCATAGTAGACAAGTAGATAATAAAAACATGCAACTGCGACTGTCCCGATAAGGTAGGCAAGTTCTAGGAATGTAGCTTTTAGATAGGTTATGAAACAGGCTACACAGGTTCAAATTGGCTAAACATAAGAACTCAATAATAAGAATATAAAATCAAGTCTTTTTGGCTATGTGAGGCTTATTTGAACAAAAAGAACCACCTTTCGTCATGCACTTATCAAACGAACGCGTATAGTATCAAGAAACGAATGTCACACTTATGCAATTTGATGTTACACATTCCACAAGGAGTACCACTCTCAAGCCTAAAAACAATGAGACCAGTTTATTGATGTTCCTGGCCTAGGAAGCTCTATAGACCTCAGAATTTTAAGTGGCTTACCAACAAAAATTGCCAAATCTAATTAGCATAAGGTATGTCAAAAACGGTCAAGACTTGTACTATGAGCTTTGTTTTCAAAAAGAGTAAGTCAAAACAATGTACATGAACAACTTATTGCGATTCAAATGCAGAAACAATGCAAATTATCATCATTGTTATTCAACTCACCAAGACTCGCTCGACCTAATAAAATAAAAAACATGTTTTTGGATTTTGTAAATTTTTCAATCTTTATGGATTTTTTTTTTCTTTCACACAATAGAAATATACACACAACAGAAATAAAGACTCTCCCCCAAACCTAAATGTCACAGTGTCCTCATTGTGACGCTAACAGCACGGCAATCACATAACAACCAACAGCAACAACCTAAAGGACACAACTAACAAAGGGAAATGGGAGAAATAACTAAAAGAAAATACAATAAAAGAAAGTACAAGGATAGATAATATCAGTCGGGTTCAAGTTCAGGTGTCATTACCTTTGTAACCTTAGGGGGGTTACCTAAGCTATACACCTTGTGTAACTTGCATTCCTTTCCCGTCAGCAGTTTTTTCATCTCAACTACTGCCTTACTCCGTGAGCTTCCAGCTTCAGCAGTGCTGGAAATTAAGGCGATCTCCAGAGGATCCCTATTCAAGCATAAAGAGAGACAATCATCAACATTCAAATCCACAATATCGATCCTATGACATGTCTCTTCTAGCATGGGGTGTTTCATTGAATGCTCTAAGTTGAAAGTAATATTGGCATCCCCTACTGTTAGTGTAAGTCTCCCATTCTTAACATCTATAACCGCCCCCGCAGTATGGAGGAATTGTCGTCCTAAGATGATAGGAATTTGGGTGTCTTCAGCCATATCTAAGACAACGAAGTCAACTGGTATGAAAAACTTCCCTACTCTAACCGGTACGTCTTCTAAAATCCTTAAAGGGTGTTTAATAGAACGGTCGGCCATTTGTAAGGTCATGGTTGTAACAGTGAGTTGACCCATATTAAGCTTTTTGCATATAGAAAATGGCATAACACTAACACTAGCCCCTAAATCACAAAGGGCTTTATCTATAGCTAAGCAACCTATATTACAAGGAATAGAAAAACTCCCTGGATCCTTGAGCTTAGGTGGTGATCTGGATTGCAACACAGCACTGCATTCTTCAGTGAATGCAACCGTCTCCACTTCATTAAAGGACCGCTTCCTTGTCAATATATCCTTCATGAACTTTGCATAAGCCGCCACTTGAGTGATCAGTTCAGTAAAAGGGACACTCACTTGTAAATTCTTGACCACCTCCATGAACTTTCCAAACTGTGTATCAAGCTTGGATTTATGTTGGCGGTGAGGAAAAGGAAGTTTAGTGGCGATTGGCTCGGCTTCTTTTGCTTTTGAAGGTGAATTAGAGGACTTATAGGCCTGATCAGGGGTTGCTCGATCGAGCAGAGGGGTTGTTCGATCGAGTTTTTCTGAACAGTAACTTTTCGAGCAGAATTGTCAGCTTTTTCAAGGGTTGCTCGATCGAGCAAGGGGGTTCTGCTCGATCGAGCAACCTCTTCTTCAGCCCCTTTTTCGCTGTTTTTCGAACTTTGATCAGCAACTTCCAAGCTTTCATTGGTTTCATCCCCTATCATTTCAGGGCCTTTGTAATGTGTCCCACTCCTCAAGGTGATGGCATTGACTTGTTCATGTGGAGAGTGCCCTTGAGGAGGAAGATTACCCGGTTGTTTATGTGGATTTTGAATTGCCAATTGGGCAATTTGAGTGTCAACCATCTTGTTATGAGCTATCAGTTGTGAGATCTGAGCATCTTGCTTTTGTTGGATTATAAGACTCTGCTGCAGCATGGCTTTTAATTCCGCCATATCATTACTTGGAGGTGGTGGAGGTGGGGGTTGTTGAAAGTTTTGGCTACCTTGATTGGAACGGTTAAAGTTACCTTGGGAATTGCGATTCTGAGGAATCACGTAAGATGAACCTTGTTGCTGAGGTGGTGTTGGGGTAGGATTAAGAACATTCTAACTTTGGTAGGAGAAATTGGGATGCTCTCTTGTCCTTTCATTGTAAAAGTTAGAGTACGGTGAACCTTGCTTAAAGGATTGAAAGGCAAGCACTTGATCAACCGTACTCATACATTCCACTGCATTATGCCCCATAGTACCACATCTTTCACAGGTTGGCTCTTGTTGAACCATGGCATGAACCGTTTGCTTATTTTCCAAGGACTTTGAAGTTTGTAACTCGGCAATTTTGGCAGTTAATGCCTCCAACTGAGCTACAATGGCATTATCCGAACCTCCTCTCCTCACATTACCCCTAGGATTCCCATACTCAGCAGTGTGAGCAATCTCATCAATTAACTTCCAAGCAATGGCATCAGTAGTGTTATTTTGGAATCTCCCATTAGTAGCAGAATCTAACAACGTCCTCTGATCATCATATAACCCATTATAAAATTGGTTGCATAAGAACCAAGTATCAAAACCATGATGTGGAACAGACTTGACAAGCTTTTTGAAGCGAACCCAGGCCTCATTAAAGTTCTCATTGGGACCTTGTTTGAAACTTGTGATTTGACTTCGAATGGCATTGGTTTTCTGTGGCGGAAAATATCTTTTGTAGAATGCAAGAGCCAAAGAATTCCAATCGGTGATGCCAAGTGCAGCCATATCTAACTCACTAAATCAATCTTCTGCCCCGTCTCGTAATGAAAAAGGAAACAACACCAACTTGATCTGATCTTGTGTCACCCCACCCGTTAAAGGAATAGAGCAGCAATAGTTTGTGAATTTCTCCATATGCTTAGCAGGATCCTCAGTAGGGCTTCCTCCAAACATGTTTCGCTCCACCAAAGAGATATAAGATGGACAAATCTCAAAAGTACTATTACCCGTAGTAGAGAGTTGAAATCCCTTGGGAATAGATGCAACGGTAGGCTCCGAATGACTGGCTAGAGTAGGCATGGTTGTAGTAGGTGCAGAAACAGGTGTATCCTCTTCTAAGGACGGTTTTTCTGCGACGAATTCGGCGTAAACTGTTTCAAGCGTACTCAAGTCTTCCTCTTCTTGAATTTCCTTCCAAAAGTTTCGTCTAGACCGGAGAGTCTTCTCTGGTTCGGAATCGTAGGGCACGAGAACGGACCTAGAACACCTGGGCATAAACAAAAACTAAAGAAAAGGATGAGAACGGTCTCAAGGAACTTAGGTTCCCTGAGACGAAAAAGACAAACTAAGTAGAAACAAACAGAAAACTGTTGCCTCCCCGGCAGCGGCGCCAAATTTGATAAGGGTAAAGTCGCGTCTCCTTAATCAAAGTAAACCTAAATCACAACTAACTAATAGTCAGCGGTAAGCAAGGTATCGAATCCACAGGGAGGCGGTAGTATTCTAATCTGTTAAACTAAGTTCGTCTCTTAAGTAACAATTTCGGGGTTTGAATTGTGGTTTCTAAACTAATGTCAATTAATAACAACAACTAAAGTAAACAATAACAACTAATAATAATAACAACTAAAAATAAGCAATAACAAACTAATAAGGTTGAAAACAATGAGATTAAAAGTCTAGGGTCTCAGGTTCACTAGGATTATTGTTCAGGGGTAAGGATAAAATCAACTATCATGCAATAAAGCTATCTAAGGTCACAAGATCGGTCGATTCAATTATGCCCTTTAGATATACAATTTAACATGCGATCGCTATCATTAAACGAGTTCTATTCAATTATCGTAGCCTATCTTAGTCTTAACCCGGTCGGTGTCAATCCAAATTCGCGAGACTAGTTAATTAATCCTGGTCAGTAATCAAACAACTAGAATTCAAACGATAACCATGCAATTGCAATTCAATTAATTAATCTACCCCTTCTAACAATCCTAGATCCCCTTTCAACCCTAGAAAGGAATTTAGCTACTCATAATAATATAAATAACAACAATAATTATTAAAATAAACATGATTAACAACAATGAAAGGATGAACAAAGAATAATTAAACAACAAGAAGACAATTAAATTGAATAACGAAGAAAGATTGAAGAATACCGATTACAAGTTGAACTAAAGACAATCGTCTTTAGTGAATAAAATCCAGAGGCAAAGTAAAATAAATTAGGGTTTCTGATTTAAAGCCTAAAAGTATTCAAAAGCATAAGAAAGCATGCCTAATTATGAAAGACGAGCTTTATTTTTATAATACAAAAGATCTAATTAATTAGGTTAAAGTTTAGGAAAATATAGAAATCCGCCGAAAACATAGGTTGCTCGATCGAGCAACATGATTCTGCTCGATCGAGCAAGAGAACAGTTCGACTCGACCGAGCAATGTAGGTATGCTCGGTCGAGCAGCCCTTCATTTTGGCTCGTTTCTTCACTTTTCTTCATTTCTTCTCTTTCTTCTCGATTCTCCTCGATTCTCGTGCCTAACTTTCCACGATCAACCTCCGCCATGCTCCATATCTACTCAAAAAGCTCCAAATGCATCCAATCTGCATTAAAACATAACAAACGCGGCAGAATCGATATTCTAGCTAAAATAGCTTAGAAATAAGCTAGGAAAGATCGTAAACCGAGTTAAATGCGAATAAGGGAGGCATAAAATATGTATATAACTAATGATCATCATATACTTAGTATTCTTATCAGTTGATTAACGTTTATCGATAACGGTTGGCTTGCTAGAAGTTTGACGTTATTGTCATTTTAATGGCGGTGATCAACTGGTGCCCTAAAAGTCACACCTAAAGGATGTGTTTGAGAAATATGATTATATGAAAAATATAATCATATTGATGCCTTATATGACGAAAAGGTTAGTCGATGTATATGACTAAAAGGTTAGTCAATGTAATGATGCTACGATTATTTAATACGATTAAATAATACTAGCTGAGACGAATTAAATGTTAATTCGTAATTGAATATAAACTGTTATATCTTATTAATGTATATAATGTAATTATTTAATACGATTAAATAATGTAAGCTTAAACGAATTAAAATGTTAATTCGTAATTAAATATAAAATGTTATAGTTAATTAGCAAATTATAAATATACGATATTTATAATTGACGTATATATATTATACGATATTGTCATAATAAATGATGTCAGACCAGTATTAATAAACCGACTACAAAATGTTGTATGGACTTATTAATATGTGACAAATGACAATAATAATACAAAAACACATTATACATTAAATAAATAAAAGAGGGAAGACTTCTATCTTGACTCCAAATCCTAAAACAAGTAGAAGAAAAAGAGGGAAGACTCCTCCCTCTACTCTACTACTAGTTGGACGGTCCAAATAGGATAGGAGGAGAGTTTTATATAAACTCTTCTTCTCTACTTTCTCATCATCATAATTACAACAACTTTTCACAAAATTTTAGCAGCAAATTTTGTATTGATTCTAGCACAAGCAAAGACATTTCACAGAGCATTTTGGGTGCAACAATTAGGAGAATATCGATCTCGATATTTGTTCTTAGGCCATATTGCTAGGACCAAAGGTTGATTTTAATCTTTTTGCTTTTCGTTTATGACTCGTATTTCATATATTATAATTTCGCTATAATCCTTAAATTTCATGTTGAAATATACCGATATTTCCCACAAGTGGTATCAGAGCCAAGGCTACGAAATTATTTTATATGATTTTTCATAAATGATGATATATATTAAATTAAAATTTTTCAGAAATTTTTTTTAATATTTCGGCTGATTTTTTTTCGGTTGCTTTTTTTTATTTTCGGCTGTTTTTTTTTATTTTTGTTTTTTGTTTTCATTTTGATTTATTGATATTGTTGTTTTAAATTGTTAAGATGACAATATGATAAATTTTTAGATGTTTTAATTTAATAAGGATTAAATTAAAATGTAAATGGAAATTGTTTTGAATGTTTATGAACATTTGTTTTGCTATATATTTTCGGTTCACATGATGTTAAATTGTTGTTTTGCATCATGATTCATTAATTTTAATGATGTTCAAATCAATTATGATTAGTCAATATTATGATAATCGATTTAGTCATGATTTAGATATTCATTTTAATTTGTTAAATTGAATCATCTAGTTTGAATCAATGTTTAATAATGATTGAATGTTGATAATTGTACCGATATTGTAATATTAGCAACATCAAATTAAACATTTAATTTGTAAAATAAAATAAATAAAAAATTAAAACAGGCCGTAGCTGTTTATATTAAAAAAAAAAATATTTTCGGATTTTTTTGTTTTTTTGTTTTTTTTGCTGTTTTTTTTTCTTTTATGCATTATATTGATAATGTATAATTGTTGTTGTGAAAAAGTTCACAATTATTGGATACCCAATTATTTTAAAACGGTTTAAAATAATGATGGATTGATTCATATTATACGATAATATGAATTAAAATTGGATTATGTTGGATTGGAATTATTGTGAGTAATTAAGAAATTGTCACATAATTTTGATCATTATAAAGTAGGTGGTTTGGATAAATTACTCTACATAATTAAGGAATTATGTCTTGAATGATTAATTTATTGTTGATGCATTTTATTTTGTTGAATGATTTGTTGAATGGTTTATTTACGTATTTTTGGCAATTGGTTGTAATTTGTATTACCTAGTGTGGCCTTAGTTGATTATGTTTTCGTAATGATGGAAACATGATCTTGATGTAATTTTGAGATCTCGAATCTCCTTTTGTTTTCTTTAAAATTATGTTTTTAAATTAGAATGTAAATAGGTTTATGTTTTGTAATTTATTAAATGTAATTTGAGAAGACTAAAGATGGAGATCGGATTGCTCACTCCCGCTACATGGACCAAGATGGAACATCAAGACAAGCTTTTCGGGTCCAATCATGGATGGATTCCAAAGTTGTATTTTTGTTCATTTTGGTAGATAGGCCACACTAGGACTTTGTAATTTTACGTATTTTTCGTTCTTGTTTCATTTCTTCACATGATAGTTAGTGCATCATATTCCGCCTAAACCAAACCACCTAATACTAAAATTGCATGAAAATTGACTCATATAGTTTGGATGTTAGTTATCATGGACATAAAGATGTCACACGAGCCATTATCTTAGTTTATTCATTCTCGCATGCTAGATATTCGTTCACTTAAAATGAATTAAAATAAAGTTGATGGGATCTTCCTCTAAAAACCTAAAATTGAGACTAGTCTTTATAGGCCAAACTACTATGAATCCCTTCTTCGTCGGTAGGCATATAGGACCTTACTCTCCATATGACCCCTTCTACGTTGGGTAAGTAGTATGTATTGACTTATTTTACCTCAACATTATCATCCGAAGAGTTTCTCGTGATTATGATGGACTATAGATAAAATTTTATCGACCAAGAATTCTAAAGGTAGAATTAGCGAAGAGGTTGGCTTATCAATTTACAGATAATTGAGTCTTGGGATCATTTATATAATTCTTGAGGGAAGCCAATTGTATAAATGCTTGAGTCTTCGCATTAAACGAGTTTTTGCACTAGACTTAATTCATATCGATGAGTATGCTTATTATTATATTTTTCTTCTTTTTCGCAGTGTAGAATTCGTTTTATATTGATAATACTGCTTATAACAAATGGCTGGCCATAATGATGTCCTTATGCCAAGTGTCACACTTACACGCGAGTCCTGGCTTAAAACTTTCATGGACCACATGAATCATTCCACGCGACTGAAGAATGATAGGTCCAACTTTGCGGACTGGGAGGCGGCATTACGGAATGCAGCCATTGCTGACGGCAAGCTCCAGTACTTGACTGAGCCAATACCGCCAAACCCAGGCCCCAATGCGAGAGCTAACGCGTCACTTGCTTATAGTGACTTCGTTATGGAAGCGGGTGCGATAAAGAACGTACTCATCTTTGCAATGGAACCCAATTTTCAAAGACGCTTCATTGCCCAAGGTGCAAATAAGATTTTTACCACGCACACTAACGAATTTTCAAAAGCACCGAAAATCGTTACATATGAGCATACATGTCGCTTCTTTGAGGCGAAATTCCAGAAGGGCCAACCGGTTAACCCACACATTCTTGATATGATTGAGAATGTCGAGAAACTGGAGGCATTTGATTGCAAAATCAGTGAGAGCATAGTCATTGACCGTGCGCTTCATTCACTTCATGATGGTTTTGCCCTTTTCAGGGCAAATTACTACATGAATGACATGAAGAAAAGTCTTCATGAGCTACACTCACTTCTCGTACAGACCGAGAAGGATATGAAATTGAGTGGGAGCATGAAGCAAGATGTTCTCATGATTTTCAACAAGAACAAAGGTAAGGGCAAGGCTCATGGCGACCTAAATGTAGGGAAGCCAAAGTTTAAGAAGTCAGGAAAGGGTAAGAGTAGGTCTGGTGAGACTAGTAGCTCACAAGGCAAGGCAAAGAGCAAGGACAGTGACATTGAGTGCCACCATTGCCACAAGACTGGGCATTGGAGGAGGAACTGTCCCGTGTACCGTGAGGACATAAAAGCAGGCCGCGTCACTCCTGTTGGAATGTCATCTTATATTCATATGATTGAGATTAACCATGCAAGTTCCGGAACTTGGGTACTTTATATTGGTTGTGGTTCTCATCTGTGTTATCATTTGCAGGGCCTAAAAAACATCACACCTCTCGCAAAGGGTGATGTGGACCTGCGAGTCGGGAATGGAGCAAAAGTTGCTGCAACCTCAATGGGAACATACGTAATCCAACTCCCGAGTGGATTTGAGTTGTATTTATATAACTGTTACTATGTACCCAGTTTATCTAAGAACATTATATCTGTTTCCGTGCTTGATAAAGACGGTTTTTCATTTTCAATAAAAGACAATAGCTGTATTTTCTCTTTGAATGAAATGATTTATGACAAAGCAGTTTCCATGAATGGCATTTATATCTTAGATCAAACCACAGACATATTACATGTGAATAATAAGAAAGTAAAGGTTGGTGACAAAGATCAAACTTATCTATGGCATTGTCGTATGGGACACATAAATGAAAAACGTGTAAAGAAGCTCATTGAGAATGGGACTATCTCCCCATTTTATTACGAATCATTTGGCACGTGTGAATCATGTCTTATCGGCAAAATGACTCGAATTTTCTTCAAAGGTGTTGGAATGCGTGCTAATGACCTATTAGGACTCATACATACTGATGTATGTGGACCTATGTCAATCAACACAAGAGACGGCTATAGATATTTTATCACTTTCACGGATGATTTGAGTAGATACGGATATGTCTACTTAATGAAGCATAAAAGTGAGTCTTTTGAAAAGTTCAAGGAATTCCAGAATAAGGTTGAGAACCAACTGGGAAGAAAGGTTAAAGCACTTCGATCAGATCGTGGTGGCGAATATCTTTCAAATGAGTTTGATCAACACCTTAAAGACTGTGGCATAGTATTACAGTTAACTCCACCTGGAACACCTCAGTTAAATGGTGTGTCCGAACGGAGAAATCGAACATTACTTGATATGGTTCGATCCATGATGAGTCACACGGTAGTACCTGATTCACTATGGGGTTTTGCTCTCTTGTCACCTGCTCTTATACTTAACCGAAGTCTGTCTAAAGCTGTAGACAAGACTCCATATGAGATATGGAAGGGAACGGTCCCTAACTTGTCCTTTATTCGGGTTTGGGGATGCGAGGCTTATGTCAAGTGGAGACACGAGGATAAGCTCGGCCCGCGATCGGTCAAGACATAATTTATTGGTTATCCAAAAGTAATGTTTGGTCATTACTTCTATTCGCCTGCCGAACATCGAGTTTTTGTTGCGCCTAGTGCGAAGTTCTTAGAGAAAGAGTTTCTCGAGAACAAGTCAAGTAATAGAACCTTCGATCTGTCGGAGATTCAAGAACTAACAATCGAGCAACCGATGGAGGAAGATGTTCCTTCAACTTCTGCTACGGATAATATTCCTCAGGAACCTAGAAGGTCGGGTAGAGTCTCCATTCCTCCAGACAGATACATTGGCATGGTCGAGGAGAATGATTGATGATCATTATTTATATACATATTTTATGCTTCCCTTAGACACATATAACTCGATTTACCGTCTTTCCTTTCTTATTTCTATGCTATTTTAGCTAGAATATCGATTCTGCCGTTCTATTATGTTTTAATGCAGATTGGATGCATTTGGAGCTTTTTGAGTAGATATGAAGCATGGCGGAGTCGGATCGTAGAAGGTTAGGCATGGGAATCGAGAACGAAAGAGAAGAAATGAAGAAAATCGAAGAAACGAGCGAAAAGAAGGGATGCTCGGCTGAGCATAGTGCCTTGCTCGATCGAGTCGGGCTGAAGGTTGCTCGATCTAGCAACATACCCTTGCTCGATCGAGTAACCTAGTTTTTCGACGACTTTTTCATATTTTCCTAAACTTTAACCTAATTAATTAGATTTTTGTATTATAAAAGGAAAGCTCGTCTTTCATGCTCTTTCATGCTTTTTTGTGCTTTTCTTATGCTTTAATATTAGAAACCTAAATTTCTTTGCTTTGCCTCTGGATTTTATTCATCAAAGACGATTGTCTTTAGTTCAAGCTTGTAATCGGTATTCTTCAATCTTTCTTCGTTATTCAATTTAATTACCTTCTTGTTCCTTAATTATTCTTTGTTTATCCTTTCATTGTTGTTAATCAAGTTTACTTTAATTATTATTGTTGTTATTTATATTATTATGAGTAGCTAAATTTCTTTCTAGGGTTGAAAGAGGACCTAGGATTGTTAGAAGGGGTAGATTAATTAATTGAATTGGAATTGCATGGTTATCGTTTGATTATCGTTTTAATTCTAGTTGTTTGATTACTGGCCAGGATTAATTAACTAGCTAGTCTCGCGAATTAGGATTGACACCGACCGGGTTAAGACTAAGATAGGCTACGATAATTGAATAGAACTCGTTTAATGATAGCGATCGCATGTTAAATTGTAGATCTAAAGGGCATAATTGAATCGACCGATCTTGTGACCTTAGATACTTTATTGCATGATAGTTGACTACATCCTTACCCCTGAACAATAATCCTAGTGAACCTGAGACCCTAGACTTTTAATCTCATTGTTTTCAACCTTATTAGTTTGTTATTGCGTATTATTAATTGTTATTATTAGTTGTTCTTGTTATTATTTATTAGTTATTGTTATTGTTTGCTATTAGTTTAGAAACCAATCTCAAACCCATAAATTGTTACTATAGAGACAAACTTAGTTTAACAGATTAGAATACTACCGCCTCCCTGTGGATTCGATACCTTACTTACCGCTGACTATTAGTTAGTAGTGATTTAGGTTTACTTTGATTAAGGTGACGCAACTTTACCCTTATCAATGATAGAGATGACATTTTGCTCCTAGAGAGTAACGAACCCGCTACCTATAAAGGTGTCATGACCTGTTCCGACTCTAAGCTATGGCTTGAAGCCATGCAATCCGAGATGGACTCCATGTATGAGAATGACGTATGGGATCTGGTTGATTTGCCTGATAAGGTACGACCTCTTCAGTGCAAATGGATTTATAAGATAAAGCATTTTGTAGAAGGACAACCAGACACCTATAGGGCACGACTAGTGGCAAAAGGTTTCACTCAAGTGCAAGGATTGCATTATGATGAAATCTTTGCACCCGTAGTTATGCTGCGTTCCATTCGGATAATCTTAGCGATTGCCGCTTTTCATGACTATGAAATTTGGCAGATGGATGTGAAAACCGCCTTCTTAAACGGTTATTTGGAGGAGGAATTGTACATGGTACAACCCGAAGGTTTCATTGATCCTAAAAATCCTAAGAAAGTTTGCAGGCTTAAGCGTTCTATTTATGGACTTAAGCAAGCATCTCGGAGTTGGAATCATCGTTTCGACCAGGTGATAAAAGAGAATGGTTTCACTCGATCGGTCGAGGAACCATGCTTGTATGTCAAGTCGAGTGGGAGTAAGATTGTCTTCTTGATATTGTATGTCGATGACATACTCTTGATTGGGAATGACATTCCTCTCTTATCTTCGGTAAAAGTATGGTTAAAGAACCATTTCCAGATGAAAGATCTGGGTGAGGCACAACGCATATTGGGGATCCGTATCTATAGAGATAGATCACGACGGATGTTATCACTCAGTCAGGAGTCTTATATAGATAAGATTCTTGAAAGGTTCAGCATGACCAACTCCAAGAAGGGGTACCTTCCAATGATTTCTGGGATGCATTTGAGTAAAACTCAGGCACCCAAGACATCGGAAGAGGTCGAGCGCATGAGTCGTGTTCCTTATGCATCAGCCATAGGATCGATCATGTATGCCATGATATGCACACGTCCAGACGTGGCATATGCATTGAGTATGACGAGTCGGTACCAAGGCAATCCAGGTGAAACACACTGGATGGCTGTTAAAAATATCCTTAAGTACTTACGAAGGACTAAGGATTGGGTATTGACTTATGGAGGAGATACTAAGCTATGCGCAATCGGCTACGCGGATGCTAGCTTCCAAACGGATCGAGATGACTCGAAATCTCAGTCTGGATTCGTCTTTACTCTTAATGGCGCTGCAAAAGTTCCAAACAAAGTATTATAGCAGATTCTACAACTGAGTCCGAGTACTATGCCGCTTCGGAAGCTGCAAAGGAAGCTATGTGGATGCGTCAGTTCTTACAAGGACTAACCGTAGTTCCTAGTTCGAATGACCCAATCACCATCTATTGTGATAATAGAGGTGCCATCTTCCAAGCTAAGGAGCCCAAGTCTAGCAACAAGTCTAGACATGTACTTCGGAAGGCTCACATGATCCGAGATTACGTGGAGCAAAAAGAGATAGCGATAGACAAGATTGCTTCGGATGACAACATCGCGGACCCTCTCACTAAACCGTTAAAATATGATAAGCATGAAGGGCACATTATTTCCATGGGAATTAAACCTGTTCCTAAGTTGTAGTAGTTGTTTATATGGATTAGATAAATGTCTCTTTTTCATATATTATTCATGACATCATCGTATTGTTTCATATTTTGTTTTTCATGTGGATTGTACGACAACATTGAACGCCACAAAGTGAACTGAATTACATTATATTTGTTTTGGTCCGTAATCGCCCACATGAGCTGATAACTCTGGCAATTATATTGTGAAGTTGATTGATGGTGGGTTCAACAAGCCATAAGTCAAACGGTTGACTGATCGATCACAGATACAAGTTATAAAGATACCTCGTAGGACATCGTGATAACGTTATGGAGTCCTAAATGTGTAAAAACATTCAGTGTCAGGTCATGGATTGGACGTCCATAGTGTTCGTAGAGTCGATTCCTTTGACTATCGACTGTCTCTTGAGATAAAGGCAGTTTTTGGGTGACTTTGGTTTCTTTCTCATGGTCGACCGTAACAGGAGGCTAAGCAGATTTTTACTGGGTCATTTCATACTGTGCTTGTATCTGCAAGATTTGAGTTGAAGAAAATATCCAACCTTTATCAGGTTTTGTTATTTCTCAGGGCCACTCGAGGAGTTGTAACTGAAATGCATGGCCATGCTCGAATAATGATTCGTTTATCAGTTAGGTTACTCTCTAGTCGGGAAAACCACTCCTGATGTTGATCACTTGTAAAATACGACCTTTGTGAATACGGACTTTGCAAATTGTTTTAAATTGAGTGGGAGAAATTTTGGATATGAGAATCGGTTATCGCACATACACTTGTAAGGACAAGTGGGAGATTGTTGGAGCTAGTGTCCTCCAAAGTTAGTGTGATAACGTGTATAAATCTCTTACAGGTTCACAGGGTATATACTTAGTATTCTTATCAGTTGATTAACGTTTATCGATAACGGTTGGCTTGCTAGAAGTTTGACGTTATTGTCATTTTAATGGCGGTGATCAACAACTGGTCCCTAAAAGTCACACCTAAAGGATGTGTTTGAGAAATATGATTATATGAAAAATATAATCATATTGATGCCTTATATGACTAAAAGGTTAGTAGATGTATATGACTAAAAGGTTAGTCAATGTAATGATGATACGATTATTTAATACGATTAAATAATACTAGCTGAGACGAATTAAATGTTAATTCGTAATTGAATATAAACTGTTATATCTTATTAATGTATATAATGTAATTATTTAATACGGTTAAATAATGTAAGCTTAAACGAATTAAAATGTTAATTCGTAATTAAATATAAAATGTTATATTTAATTAGCAAATTATAAATATACGATATTTATATTTGACGTATATATTATACGATATTGTCATAATAAATGATGTCAGACCAGTATTAATAAACCGACTACAAAATGTTGTATGGACTTATTAATATGTGACAAATGACAATAATAATACACACACACATTATACATTAAATAAATAAAAGAGGGAAGACTCTTATCTTGACTCCAATTCTTAAAACAAGTAGAAGAAAAAGAGGGAAGACTCCTCCCACTACTCTACTACTAGTTGGACGGTCCAAATAGGAGAGGAGGAGAGTTTTATATAAACTCTTCTTCTCTACTTTCTCATCATCATAATTACAACAACTTTTCACAAAATTTTAGCAGTAAATTTTGTATTGATTCTAGCACAAGCAAAGACATTTCTCAGAGCATCTTGGGTGCAACAATTAGGAGAATATCGATCTCGATATTTGTTCTTAGGCCATATTGCTAGGACCAAAGGTTGATTCTAATCTTTTTGTTTTTCGTTTATGACTCGTATTTCATATATTATAATTTCGCTATAATCCTTAAATTTCATGTTGAAATATACCGATATTTCCCACAGAGGAAAGATGTCCATAGCTTGAACTTTTTTCCAAATTTTCTTGTGCGACGGTTGTACGTGCGACCGGGAGAAAGTGAACATTTTTTTTGATAAATAGTGATCATTTTTTGTTAAATAGTGACCACTTTGGAAAAACTTAGTCACGAGTATTTACAAAAAAGTGGTCACTATTAACTAAAAATTGGTTTTTGTCACTTTTTGCAAAAAAATAAAGTATGAAAAAGAGATTTAATGTTAATTTCTTAAGTCAATAGTTCCACAACATACAAAACAATTCTGATACTCCAAAGTTGCTAACTTGCCCTTTATTGTACATTCATCATCACACTATTTTGAAGTGGTTTGAAAGTTAATGGCTTCAACTTGCATTTTTAATCTGAAAGGATGAAATAAGTTAGTTCAATCCTAGATGATCAGGAAAAAACATTTCAAATACAAGAACAAGAAGAAACCACAAAGAGACAAATAGGCTTGTTGAATTTGCCTTAGTGTGTTTTGTGCACTAGGTGTGCCGAAGACACGATCCAAATACCTAACCCAATAAAAAAATAAAAAATAGTCCAAAACCAAAATTGATCTAGGATAAAAAAAAATGATCCAAAAACAAAATTGATCCATGATCGAAATGATATACAGATCAATACTACGACACCTTTTACATTTTGTACTGTGGACGACGCTACCCATGATGCGCATCACTCGCTCACGAAACTCTATGAGAAGCCACGTCATGGGTTTGATACCGATTTACAAAGCTTTGTAATGGATGAAAGACTTGAAACGAGCTTGCAAGAGGAATCCCCACCAAATATGATAGAAAATTTTGAACCGTTGAAATAAACTTTATGCCATGTGAGACTAAGCACAAAGCAGAAATGACATGAGCCTTCAAGATGCAGGGTAAAGCGGCGCGTGAAAAAGAGTGGACATGTGGGAAGCTATCTGGTCCATTCCTCAAACGAACACCTGCCATTTTTGAGAATTTGATGACTACAAAAGGTGCCTAAAATCAGTGAAAAGGTGACACTTACTATAATATATATATATGAATGTAAGGGTAGGGGGCTTGGGCTAACCCTCCTAATTAGGTCGAAGGCGGAGTCCTGGAAAGTTCAGCATTCATTCCCTTTAGTACTTTATGTTTAGAATGACTCTCGCGTGCCAACTGTATGTACATCTTTTATCCATAAGATTCGAGTAAAGGATGAGTGTACATATTGGAAAGCACTTTAACCAACACTCAATTTCGCCTACCTTTTATAATAAACTCTAAAATATCTGAATTTATCGATATAATACATGTTTTGCAACATGGGTTATGTTAAACCCAATTGTGTACACTTAGACAAAATTCACATGTGCTCGACTTTAATATTCATTGGCGTTGTTAATGTCATCATCCCATATTCACTTTTCAACAATCATCGGAGTAAGCCTTTGAGCTTTACAACACAGGTACTTGGGTATCAGGAACACTAGTTTTAAGCCCGTGCAGAATTTGCACGGATTTGTTACCTAAAACTATTAAAATTTTGATTTGATTTATATTGATATAAATTTTTAATAATTGATAAAATTTAAATTTCTATACAATATAATTAAACAAATAAAATTTATAAAGTGAAGCCTAAAATTAATAAAACTTCAAATTATGGATTTATTTTTGAGAAAATTGTTAATTACAGCCTTTTAAAAATCACTTTTTGAAAAGTATAGCCTTAAATAATTTTTTTTGTAAATTACATCCAGAATATCACTTCTGATGAAAAATTACTATCAAAACATATACTCCGATGGAAAATTCATGCAAATTTGAATTTATGTCACTTAATTTCATCTTTTATGACCAAATTACCCTTATTTTCATATAATTCCTTCTTTAATACATTCTTATGTTTATCCTATTTCATTTAGCAAACTTCTCTCTTAATTCTCTACTGATTCAACATCTTCCCTAATCAATCTCCCAATTCTCTATTTTTTCAACATCTACCCTAATGAATGTAACTAAATTTTATTATTTCCATTACAAATTCAAAATAATTAGTGTTCTTCATCATCTCTCTTTTATACTTAGTAGATCCATATTTTTAACAACCTCGATTCATAGTAAAAATCTCCAAAACATTGATTAAACTAAAAGGGTTTTGATCAAACACAACTAAATTACGAAACAAGAGAGATTTCATTGAGAGGGGCAAAGATGGTGGAGACACAAGGGAGTAAAGCTACTGAAGAAGAAGAACTTACACATGGTCCTTTACATCCTATTCTTTTGGCTGATAGTTTTAGCATTTAATTTCGACTCATTATTGAACGTCCAAAGATTTATTCTTTGTCCTTTCTTTATTAATTCTTCGTGTTATTAGCTTAACTTGTGTTCATGATTAGTTTAATTATCATGAGTTTTTGTTTGATGAGTGATTTGTTGGTGTTTAATGTGGGTTATATGGAAGTTACCCAGAAAAGAAAGGAACTTTTTTAACCTATTTATGCTATTGTTTTTGTGCCATTGCTTAATTTTGATAAAAAGGGAGAAATTTTGATGAATAATATCACGTTTTAATTTTGTTCTAAGAGATTTATTGGTTTATGGTAAGGAGAGGCAAAAAACCTGGGCGAAGAGGCAAGAAATCTGGGTAAGTATGTCTTAAAATAAGAAAAGGGTATATTGGTCAGAGTTTAACAAAATTCACCGGATTCCTCAACTTGAAGCATTTTTAGAAGAAAAGTGATATTTTGGATGTAATTTACAAAAAAAATTATATAAGGCTGTAATTTTCAAAAAGTGGTTTTTAAGAGGATGTAATCAACAATTTTCTCTTTATTTTTTAAATTTATTATTGGAAAACAAAGTACTCGTATGAAATATGGTAAACTAACATTTTTTATATCAGAAAGCGGAGAATGCAAGTTAGACAATAATTATTAACTTATTTCACCAACCACGCATATTATGAATGATAAATTATATGACATGAAATTAAAACTACAGTGTGTTAGAAAATTAAATAAATTTACAATATTTTAAACATCATTTTAAAGTGTTTCAGCGGTTATTTTTGTATTATAGATAACACTGAAAAAAACACGCAACATCACTACATGTAGCATGAAAATGATAAGACTTATGAAATGAAATTAATTTTAATTTTAATTTTATTCATCTAATTAGATCCTATCAAGGAAATTGTATATTGTAAACATTAAAGTCACTTTTTATACTTACAGAAGGAATAAAATGAGAATATTTCACGACAATTATGAAAATTTAGAATTAGAATCATTAATGAAAACATAATAAAGGGTGATATACTTAATTAGGGAAGGGAGAGATATAGTAATTAATTATTGAAAAAGGAGAGATGACAATTAAATAAATAGAAAGAACATGGTGGACTCTACCTAAATAAAAGTTTTTTTCAAAAGCTACAAATTATGGACCAATAGGAATGCTTTAAAACAACATAGCTTTTATATATAGGAGATATATAGGAGATTTGCAACACTTCACTTTGAAAACGGTAGGTAGAATTGTAGAAAGGCATCAGTAATTTAGAGTCGAGAAAATAGGATATAAAACTCGCCTCATTTCCTCTTATTTTCTTATCTTTTAGTTTAATTTAGTCACAAAATTTATTCAAGATTCGAAATTTTTAAATCAAGTTTCTTCTTAAGTTCATCTATTCAGTCTTATATTTATTTTTGTATGAATTTCTCACTCTTTATTTGTTTATTGTTATTCTCAAGTTTATTGTTTTCATAGATCTAGTGTTTAATTTCATTCGAGTTTTACTCTTTATGCATTTAGTCATGTTTATTTCTATGTTATTATTATAGGGTAGTTTTGTTAATTTATTTTCAACAATGCATGGTGAGTATTTTTATTTGTTGGAGGTTGAGGTTTGTACAAAGAATAATGGGTAATTATTGGGAATTTGAGTCATCATGCATAGTAATTAATCTTACTAGTTTTAAACTCGTGCAAAAATGCACGTGATTACTTATTAAACCTATACTAGTGTGTAACCCGTGCAGGAATGCACGGGAATTATAAATTTTTATAAATATGGGTTTTTAAGTACAATTGTTTGGTCTTTATTTTAGACATATTCAATTCGCTAAAAATATATTTGATTTGGTATCTACCTACATTGTCATTTTCTCAAGTTTTTTAGAGCACACTTTAAAATATTGCAAACTACGCTGATAAGTCAAATTACTAAAACCAAAACAACAGTAGTTATGTCAACTTCATACATATAATAACTTTACAGATATTGAAATATTTCATGGTACACAACATTGGTAGTTGTATTACATGTACCACTTTCATTATTCCAAATCAAAATTTTGAGCCCCTTCTTGCTGGTTACCCTTGATATAGCAACGTAAAGCTGACCATGACTGAAGACAAGCCTCGGAAGATATAAACCAACATGTGCTAAGGATTGGCCTTGACTTTTGTTTATTGTCATCGCAAAACATACAACCACTGGAATTGTCTTCTCTCAAACCTAACCGGAAATTTTGTCGCATCTGAAGGTGTTAATGTGATTCGAGCTATATGTACTCTACCTCCCTTATTACTGCCAGTTAAGACTGTTGCCCTTATAACTCGAGATCCAATATTGGTGACCACCAATCTAGTACCATTACATAATCCTCGGGGTTGGTCAATATTTCTTAATAGCATAATTGTGGCTCCTACCTTCAACTTTAACTCATGATTCGGAAGACTCGAACATTTAATAGAGTTCAAGAATTCAGTAGAATATATCTCATGTATCTCTGTATTGCCCTCATCTTTACTTATCTCATCTGAACTCAAGTAAACTTTTTCCGGATTAGGAATAAGAGACATAACAAACTCATTCACCATCTCTACGATCTCATGAGTAGGGGCAAGAATTGCTCTCTCTTGCAAGTAATCCGAATTCTTGAAATTTTCACGAAAAGATGGGAAAGTGTTGTGAACAATTGCAGCTATTGGTTTAGTTGCATCACTAATAAGAATGTCGCTTGGGAGTTCTAAATCAATTTCACCGTCATTTTCACCTCTTGCTACCCCGTTCCCGACATTTAGAATTCAGTTTGAAAATTCTCTTATTTCATCCTCATTAGAGTTAGAGCTTCCACATTGTAGACGCATGTTCTTCGTTAATGTTAATACCTTTGAATAAAACAAAAATAACATGTTTAAAAAAGATTAGGGTTATTTAACAAGAATAATCCAAGCTATGTGTCATCTTCTTACATTATTCTCAACTTCAATTAATCTCACAATAAACCGTAGTCTTATACCCATCTTCTCAGAATGGTCTCGGTAACCTGTTACCTGTTTGTCAGGTCACAATTTTAAAAAAATGTTAACACAATGCCTTTAACCTTTTTATTAGCACCATCACAGTTGACAAATAATAAAAATCAAAAACATACAGTACATCCACATCACCACTTCACCGCCCCATAACACTGAACCACCTAAGCATCACCGTCAGTCCGTCACCATTTTTGTAACACCACCGTCACCACGACATTAAGTTTCACTCGTACCTTACCCTAAACTCCAATCCTCGGCATAACACATCCCTCCTTCATGGTAAGGTGATTCCTTCATCTCTGTTGTCCCGTGTCTGCCGCCGGCACCATTGCCTTTTTTTCCAATCCGAATAAAAACAAAATAAACAACAAACCTTTAGATCATCAACCCAGTGCTTTGTGGGATTTTAACATCAATGTGATTCCTGTTGAAATCAAGAAATTGATTACATGTAAACTGAGAAATATGTTATTGGATTGTTCCATCAATGAGATTAGTGCAGAGATTAGAGCTTGTTAATGATTAGCATTTAGAGAAATGAAGTGGGATAGGTTGATTAAAGAGATTATCAGCAAGAAGTATAGAAGAAACCAAGTTTCAAGAGTCTAAAAATGAAGGTTTAAAATTGAGTACAATGTCAGATTCAATTGATAATGAGAAATAGAAAAGTGAAGGAAGTGATAAATGATAATAGTGATAATGAAGAGTAGTTGGTGCCTGTAGGTATAACGTGGTGGTGAGCTTCGTTGAGGGTGGTGCAGTGGTGGTGTTACTTGCTGACAATGTGGGCTAATTAAGTAGCCGAGGAGGAAGAAGAAAGTAGGCTTAGATAATAAGATGACTTGATAATTTACCGAATGGCCTGGGTGTAGTACGAGAGAAGTGGAGTAATAGTATAATTTATTCTGGGTTAAATTGAATTATGGATTACTATGAGATGATGGTCAATAGATTGGATTATTCCTATCAAATAACCCAAAAGATTATTAATAATAAAAAAGTGAGAGAATATTGCGTTTTAAAAATAATATAAACAGTTTACCTTGCAAGAAAACCAAATATCAAATGAGCACAGAGAAGCATGAACGATATCTGCCCTACTACCTTTAGGGACCACTGGTAGTATTTGCCGAAAATCTCTGCCGAAGACAACCACTTTCCCTCCAAATGGTTGATCATGGTCGACGTTATCGGAAAATCGCATGATGCCCCTTAAACTCTTATCAAGAGCCTCAAAACAATGCTTATGTGTGTCATTGGAGCTTCATCCCAAATTATAAGTTTTGTCTTTATCAACAACTCTGATAAGTCTGTTCCGGGTTTTATTCTTGAGCACGTAGAACTCTCACCAACATTAATTGGAATCCCAAATCGAGACTGAGTTGTTCGACCACTTGGGAGTAAGATGGCAGCTATACCACTTGATGCAACAGGAAGGACAATATCTCCTCTACTACGTATTGCAGCGCATAATGTTCTCCATATGAAAGTTTTCCCTGTCCCTCCATATCCATAAACAAAGAACACGCCTCCTTTGCCACTTCCAACCGCCTATATTATTTCATCGTATACCTTACGTTGCTCAATCGTCACTGAAGATAAAAGTTTCTTATGCTCTTCACGCAAAGAATTTTTATCATATGACAGCTCATCGGCAAGCAACGTATTAAAATGCTCATAATTAGTTAAAGATACAGGGAATGGCATTCCATCGAACCTACGCAGAGTAGATGCGTTACTCCGAAGAGATGCTTCAATATCAAGCAAAGCATAATTCTTTAAGTCCTCATCGCTTATAACTAACTCTGTTAAATATTAAATAAAATAGGGGATTACAAATAAAATTAAGTAGTAAATCTATAGTTATGAAAAAACTGTACTGTTGTAAATAAGACTCAGTAGCAACAGATAATTTTATTGTTTTAGAAACTACGTATAAGGACTGATATGTAAAAGGATAGGAAGTATAACCAGGATTTCTTGTGATGTGACGTTGTTGAAGTTGAATATCGTCGGAAAGAAGTTTCCATGTTTTTTCCCATAAGATCTCCGGCCTTGCCATAGCACCAGTTAGTAACAAAGTGACAAAAAGATTCCGCAAATATACACCAGACCCCCAATCACGAGAAAAAGGATTATACATCGGATGTACTACATCAGACTAGTATGAATTTGAGTTTTAATGCATTTTTTTCGAGCTTTTTAAAATTTATAAATTACATTTTAAATTTTATATATGATTATTTTGAGTTTTATTGTAACTTTTTTTGAGCTTAATGTTCAAATTAATGAACTCAAAAACTTTATATTAAAATTCATAATTTTTAAATACTATACTCAAAAACTTTATTGTGAAGCTCAAAAACTACATTATTTGTGGTAGTATATCAGATGTACAATCCACTTACTGCCCCAATCACTCGCTTCCTCAATTGCAACTACATACTCTTTATCATCTCCAAGCAATCCCAATGCATAGCACGCTTCTCGATATGTCGAGTGTACAATACCATTAACTTTTCTAACTTCTTCAAAACACGTTGGGCCTTTAACAAAGTTCAACATTGTGCGCATAAAATAAAGTTCTCCATAGATAGGAGAGACATGCTGCAATCTACCTAACGCAAACCACCGTTTTCTTTTTGTCCACTTTCGTAAGTCTTTGTTCCAAACAAACTTTGTTGGAAATTGGGGGAACGTCAGTTATTTGGCTTCCTTCACTTGTTTATTACAATCTATCCAAGCTAAAAATTTTGACATTCCAACTGTTGGATTATCTAATACAGAATCAATTGGATCTTCATCATGGAAAACAACACTTTGCTCATTTGGGAGATGGAAGCGCAAACGCTCAACGGGAGGTGTTCTATAGTGAACTTTAAAAGAAAATATCCTCCACACGGATTCACATGCTGATATATATCGACAGTCATAAAATCTTCGTATTTCATCTATCTGCTCGGGATTCTCATCATTACGCCGGATATGAGATGATTGCATGGTCACTCGATCGACACCTTTGTTTATATACTTGAACAAATATTTTATAAACCTTGATTGAGTACACCACTCGACATTAATGTGTGCACGATATTTCAGCAAAAATTGAGCATTGTATGGTACAACAAATCCATTGTCGATGGGAAATCCATTCTTTTCAAATTCAACTCCATTTTTCTTCCTTTTGTAGATAGGATAACCATGTCCATCAACTGTTGTTCTCTTATGAGGTCGCCTTGAGAAATATCGAGCACACTTATTACCAATCATACACGGTGAATTTGGGAATTCTTCCCCACACGGCCCATGAATCGTATACTCTTTCACAGCATCAAATAACTCTGTGTTTTCAGTTGGATCGGGTATCTCAGCACTAATGACTTTGTCAATATCCTCCGCTTCTACAAACTTATCATCTCGATGTAGTAAAAGCAATATATGAGCATGAGGCAGTCCACGCTTTTGAAATTCAACAGTTTATACCACTGCAATTAATTTAAAGTGTAATTTGTTAATATTGATTTATTAAATTGAATACATTTCAATAAAGTAACGTGTAAAATTGAGAAATAAACTTGATAGATCACATGCGGTTGCTTTTCCAAAGATGTTTCTATCTTTCAAGTCACAAATTAACGCTTGGAGTTTAATTTCAAACACTCGACATGGGATATCTGGCATATCCTCAGCCTGACTCCTTTTTTAGTAACCATACTAGTTATTTCTGGCCATTTGGGGTTACACGTGAACATTATGAACAAATCAGAATACCCGTTCCATTTACAAATAGTTATTGTATCTCGATAATTTTCTCTCATGTAACCGTCCCTTCCTACGTGAGTTGAAGGTATAATGATCCGAGTTCCAATAGAAGACGGTCCAACGTTTCCGCATTCAACTGCATTTGAAATGTTGTTGTACGTTTCTGCTCTCAACAAAGGTTGATTGAAACGAATAAAGGATAATCTGTGAGACTCAACCATTAAGTAAGTATCTACTAAGAACTGTTGATACAGTCTACCCGACGACAACAATGTGGGATGTTCAACTAACAAAGGTCGATCTTGAATGCGAAACGCAACCCACTCTCGCATAGTCAGCTTATTTTGAGGTTTTTCTCTCTTGCTAACCGTAAGAGAAGGTTCAGCATGTAAGATACCTAGTCTAAAACCGTCTTCACCCTTTGGAAATAGTAATGGATATTGTAGCGGCAAATAAGAAGGATGAAGCTCAGAAATTCGTTTAAGAGATCCAGATCGTTTTTGAACAATAATGTCTCTATCTTCCATAGTTGGCCCTATGTCTCCTTCAATAAGTGCAGCAACCTCTGAAGCCGTTGGACAATTGTATGTTCTCCCGTCTGTTTGTCTTCTGGATATAAGCTTTATGCTAACTTCTCCATCAATATCTGAAGATAATCTATCTCTAGCTTTTCTAAATACGTTTGCTAAAGGATTTTTTGCGTCAACCATGTTTTGAAGAGACTGGATGAGGTCATCGTTAAAACGATTCTGCAAATTTTGACTTGTAAAGCAAAGTCAAACGTTAATAATTAGAAAACATAAAACAGAAAACTAATTTATAAATAACAATAGCGATAATTAATTTTATACCTGAAAGCATTTTTTCGATTTTGAATCTCTTCCTCCGTATCATAAATATACAGTTGACGAAACTTTGGTCTACTATGACCTTCAGGAAGTAAACTGCCTATGAGATGGACATTTTGAGCACCCATTCGAAAAGTGTAAGGACCTCTACCCCGATTAACAAAATGATCAATTTTTCCTCACATAGATGTGAAAGAGAACATAGCATTATATGCCCGAATATTATCAAGATAATGTCTACTTAGAGGATGACGATGACATAGTAGATCAGCTAACAATCGTGGTGGTTCTTGTAGAAATGGGAGTTTAACTTTTCCATCGAAACAACATAGCGTGAATGTAGGCACTTTTGAATTCCTATTCTTACGCACTCTTTCAGCATACCACATTTGTGCTGAACATCGTTTACACTCATATGTAGGATCACCAATATCCCAATATTTATGAACGGCTGAAATAACACATAAGATAAATTGTTAAATTTGAACATAAATATATAAAAAAAATTCAAACATCACAGCAATTTTGTAAACCATTTTAAAATTTCAAACATTATAGCAATTTCAAACATTATAAAAATTTCAAAAATTTTAAAATTTCAAACATTATAACATAAATACATATGTATACCATTTTGTATCAAATGTGATGACAAATCGGGAGTAGTTGGTTCATCTTCTTGATCAGGTGTCATTGGATCATTTTCGAATTCCATACATAAGTTTCTCACCAATTCAGAAACTCTAATTGACATATCATCATGAGTAGTTGTATTGCAACTACTTGCTTTGCTAGTACTACCTGAAAACATGAAACTGAATATTAATATTCAATATAAATGCATATAAGATACACAAATATATAAATATATATCTAAAATAAACATAATACAATATACCTTCTGATATGGAATTGAAAGTTGTTCTTGTATGTTCGTATGAAGTATTAATCAAATCTACGCCATGGCCCATTCGTTTTGCACTAAGTATCTGATAATGAAAATGGAGATACTATAGTATCTGATTATAGAACAGTAATTTACATAAATATATAACCAAGCATTTATTAAACTGGTTTAGTTTAAGTATTGTATTAACATGTATGTTTGTGTATTTTGGTATATCTTGAGTTGTAGTCCACTAATGGCGAAATGTTGGGATAATTTTACCTCTTAACTAATAACAAACAAATTAGTCTATGTTTTGTAAACTTCAGTATATTTATAGCTTCTTATATAGTCTTTTACAGCTTCAGTATATTGATGACGGATTCAACTTGACATTTTTTAAAGAAATAGATTAAATTTCTTTTACCCGCAATCGTTTTGGAATACGTTTTGAACTTATCATCTTTCTTTAGTAACCAAATATAGGTAATATTGAAAGAAACAGACCATTTGTTTGTGAATGATTTAAATTAACTCGAAATTGGATTTGATTGTACTGTTACTGAGATAAACTCATCTGAATATGTGTTTGCTTTTGTTTGGTGAGTTCTTGTGTGGTATTTCATGGAGATTATTTGAAGTAGAAATTGAGGGATTTGAGATCATTTCATAGACATCTTTTATTTCTATATTACTGTCTAGTCTGCAAGTTTCTAAATTAATTATGAAATTACGTTAACTGACAATATAATGTTCAATGCAGAATTAACAAATTGAGGAGATAGGAATGAAACATTTATGACAGAAGCTGGCACAATAATGATGATTTGCCCAGAATTTCTCAAATCTAAGATAAGTAAATTATTATACATAGAATTAACTTTATTACTTTCTCGAAATATATGAAATAGTATTTGGTCATTGCAGTTTATGTATGAATACCATGTATGTCATATCTATTGTGTATTAAAAACGTACCTTGATTTTTGCGGACATATTTCCTTTTCTTTTTGTTTGAATTTTCAGCTTGCCCCATGTAAAAAAACGAATCTGAAAACTCTTGACCTGAAAAACCATTATAAGATCATAATTGTTGTTTCTATGCATATATGATAAAGTAAATCAATCATATATGTAATAACTTTAATTACCTTGTTGAATTATCCAATTTTCTGGTTTGTTAATTTCAATTTAATTATTGGGGATCTCTTATGTGTAGTTGTTGTTTCAAGTGTTCCAGGGAAAGGTTAACTAACCCACCCACTAAATCAGCATCATGACATGATGGGAGCAGTTGAAAATTCAAATAAACCAATAACCTTTTTTGGCACAATATTTTTAATCTTAGAATATAAATGTTTACATGGCAGACAAATATGAAATGTCCTATTTTATGAGCCTGTTAATTTGACTATAGTGTCTATAATGTAACGACTTTTTTTAAGAGTCGACTATATAAGGTAGTTTGTTTCATTATGTGCCAATCTTATAAATTGAAATAACTGTATCAATATGAATGTATATAAATAACGTGGCATCTCAATGAGTAGGGTCAAAAAATTTTGTTATTATCAAAGCATAGTTTTGGGTGTTTTTATGTATTTGTGATGTTATTTGTTTGTCAAAATTACAATAGCTTTGATAGTAATATAGATAGGACGGTTTTATCAATCTCATTCAATAGTTCTTGGTCTTATTATGTATTTGTGATGTTATTTTTTTGTCTTTATGATGTGACGGATTTTCATGAAGAGGAATAAATTTATTGTTATTTGATTGTTTGTATACTTAGCTAAAACTAATGTGATGATCATTTGAAATTCGTGTACTGAATGATAACAGTGTATTTCAGATGGTAAAAATTTCAGCTTATATGAAGTAATAAGTGTCATTATTATTTGCAACAGTATTATAAATTGCAATAACTCATTTAATATAGAAGATATTAAAATGGAGTGAAATATAATAATTTTATTTCAGATGTTGTAGTGTTAAATGTTTAAAAACATAATGTTTTATACAAAACTCGCGTTGACAACTCGTGATTATGCCTTTATTTCTGAAATTTGACTTGTACACTTTAGCTAGTTGTTTTTTTTTTACCAATGTTGGTGGAATATTGGTGAATTTTATTAGTGATTTATTATTTTGGTCCTTCTCAAAGTATTTTATTGGTTAGATATTTTCAATCTTATTATGTGTTTACCATTTAAGAAGTTAAATTTCATGTTTACCATTTAAACAGTTTTAAGATTTAACCTTTACTTTACTGTTTACCATTAATTAATAACACTGTATATTGAAGATATGGACAACAGATTACTAGGAACAACAAAAACTGGGAAATAGTCTAATATTGAGAATAACCAATTACTTAGTAATTTAGATAAAACAAACTTAGCATAACATAGAAATTGAAAATGTCTTTTAAAAGCAGAAATAATACAACTGGAATTGAAACTAATTGCATAAGTTAAAAAGTTGATGTTCTCATAGCTTCAGGTTTCTTTACTTCTTATCTACTTTAACTTTCAGAGGAAATTTGGCTACGGAACACTGATCTGCCAATGGCGATTTTCCTTTGTCTTCACACTTGTCACAGTCAATAACCTCTTCAAATGGACGTTTTTGTGGTGTTATGTAATTAGAAGTACTTGCGGATACTTCATTTTCCCCATGACCAGAATGTTCTTGCTGCATAGTACAATATTTATTTTTAAATTAGGCTAGGAGACAAAAAGAAATGTGAATGTTCAATTAGTAGTAGTTCATGTATCTTACCTTTGCTGCACTGTATTTTGCTTTCCACCATGCAATTGTTTCAAGATCATTTGTTATACTTAGAGCTGTATAGCAATTTGAGTTTTGTTCTATGTTAAACCTTCTAGACACTTCTAGTTTGCAAACGAATTGCTTTCCTATGAGTAGTTCCAGCTCTTGTGGTATACCATCCTCAGTTACAGCCTAAAAAGTTGAAAACACATTATATTAGAATAATTAATCTATGTATTGCAATAATTGGGACTTCTGCAATAATGGATCTAAAATACAATGATCAGTAGCTGTTTTGCTGATATGGTATTAAAATTATTGTTCAATATTTTTTTCAATAATTAAAAGTTATTTACTTGCCTTTTTCAGATCTGAAATACATTCAGCAACAGTTTTGTTGATGTGGGGTTCAAGTTGTGCCTCAAAGAGCATTAACTTGGCAGAAATTTCTTCATGAGGTATCATTGGGAAAATGATATTTTCAAAATCGTCATCAGTTATGTGATACCTAACCTGGAACCTATTAAACAAATGATTTACGGTAAGAATGAAGGAACATTGAAAAACAATGTGTAATTTTATAAGTAAATAAGTGCATCTAATATTATAATAAACAAACCTAGGCACAACGTCTGTCATAGGTTCTTTGCTTCCCTTGCAGAAATCTTTTGTGCATCTTCATAAGAAGTCATCCTGTAAAACGACTTTTCCACGACAAAACTTGCACGAATAGTAGTAACACTTTAAGGTTGCATCAAGCTCGGAAAAGGTTGCAAGTTGCTACTGTGCTATATATTCCTGCCTGCATTATTGTTATATAATAGTTATTGTTGAGTGCTAATAATTAATAAAGAAACAAATTGAAATGACAACTTTTAATTAAACCTTGATAACTTTAAGGATTTCACTAAGTTTTTTTAACATAGTAGATGATCGAATAGACGAATTTTCAACTGTTGCTTGTGTTATGCGTGAGCTACTTGACTGTGATCCACTTGCAATGATTTGTTGTTTGAATTTTTGCACTTCTCTTGTATCTGGGTTTACATAAATGCGAGTTGCATTAAATGTACTTGTTATACGCACATCACCTGTAAATTAACATAAATTATTTTACATCATCATTAACAAAAACTTTTTACATTGCTTAAAGAAAGTCTTTGCATCTTACCTTTCCATTCGGTCCTAAAGACACACTGAAGTGCTATGGTATGTCTTTCATTGACATTAGCATAATCATTAATTATCTTCACAACTTGACGAACATAGTCTCCAAAGACATAAAATGACAGCTTGTTGTTTCTACAAATATGAAAAATTGTAATTGAACATTTGTTAAAGAGAGACTATAAATTCGTAATAACTTAATATGAGTGATAACTTACTCATTATCCGTTAAGTCAATGTGAGTCCATTCATTTCCTTTTTCTGAAACAGCAATTGGGTGTGAGGTTTCAAATTCTCCAACAACATATGTAAATATACAATTTTAATTAGCATTAAAAAAATTGACATTATGAAAAGTGTATAATGTTGGATAAGATAACTACTGACCTATGTATGTGTTTGGTGGTACATTGTCATGGATAATGTCAGCAAAGCTAGTAAAGTGAAACACATACTTGGGAAGTTCAATCTTTGTTTCAATGGCATATGTAGAGAATTCAAACCAAATCCTGCATTCATGACGTGTAGCAGTCATATACCCCAAGTTTTGTGCAGTTGTGAACTTGCCCATGCGATATGTTTTCCCTTCGACTACTTTCCCTTTGAACTTGTAAATAAGTGCTTTGCTCACACTTGCTTGGATAATATTCTCCTGCAAAGTACAATCATTATATATTCATAAAATGCGTATAGAATAAAATGGTAAAAAATTGAATTTGACAAAATAGTAAGTGATCACCTCTTGATCAACCAAAATCATATCCATTCCATAAATTTCACTTTTGTTCTTGTGATTTTCTCTAACGCATAAGCAAACTACCCGGACATTAATCTCTACATTTCGTATGTTTCGAACTAAATTGGCTATGGTGACTTCTTTATTTTGGTGAGACATTTTGTGCAGTATGAGTGAAATGAATGTAAATTTTCAGTGAATTGATGAGTTTATATAGTAAAGCAATACCAGTTAAAAAGGCTTTTGCAATAATTTAGTCAGTTAGTGGTTATTTTATCCAGTTAACCCCATTATTCTAATGACCCCACTTGCTTAAGATTTCTGATATTCCTTTTTCTGTTAAAATTCATAGAATAAACTGACTGAACATGTGTTTAATTTATGTAGTGGGTAGTTTTCTTATTTCAACAGCACTTAACCATATATTTTTTATTTGATTGATCCAAATTGACATGCAGAAAAGTAAGTCAATTTAGTACTTTAGATAATTTATTTGATATGAGAATTAAATGAATATATAAAGTTACCGATTGATAATTTGATCAAACTGTAATCAAGTCCATGACTGTTTAAGTGCTTGATTAACTTGTGATTGAGTTCATGAACGACTCATTAATTACTTAATTGTACAGTATTGGTTGCCTTAATTAAGTTACTGTTTATGATCCAAATTGAACTGTAATTGAGTTGCCCATAATTCGAATTCTATTTTATGTCTTCTTAATATGCAGAAAAAGTCAATTTAGAACTTTAAATGTTTTATTTGATATGAAAATTGATCTTGCTGGAATATATAAATTGATCTTGCTGGAATATAAAAAGTTTTTGCTCAAAAAAGATGTCACAAAATTTACTTTTTGATTGATAACTTAATCAAACTGTAATCAACTCATTAATTTCTTATTTGTACTGTATTGGTTGCCTTCTTTAAGTTAAAGTATTAGTACTGTATTAGTTGAGCATATTATGGATTATTAGGTAGCAACGTTATCTTGTGCACTAATCTTATTTCAGAAACATCAATCATTCCTAAAACCGAAAATTTCGATAAATAACTCCACGGAATTAATCACTATTTTTATTTAAAAGACATATTATTTATTGAATTTATTGAATTTTATTGGTAATAGATAAATGAACAGCAACTTTATTTCTGATTTATATGCATTGTTATGAATCTGGATATGAAAATAGGAGCGAAGGATTTGTCATTATACGACATCAAGAATTGAAAGATAATTCATAACTTGTTAACCGTAATATAAAAAATACAACACAACTGAAATTAAGGTTCATATCAATAAAGCAAAATAGAAATTGCTATCTACGAATATATGAAATTCTTGCTGAAAAATATGTCACCAAAAAAACTAAGAAACTGATGAGCAAAACATAGTATTAGATAGTGGCTTCTAAGTATAGATAATTCTTTTAGAAGAGTTGTTTTCGTATACCACTTGTTTTGCTTGATTCTCCAATTGCTCTAGACTTCTTAATCAATTTGCCATTATGTTTATCTTCCATTATTATAATATCAGTGTTTGCTACTTCGTCATCCTAAAACATGTTGGTAAAAATGGCATTTTGTGGTGTCATGCAACTTGAAGAATTTGCAAGTTCTATTTTTTCATGCACTTGGTTGTCCTATATGTTGAGAAAAAGAAATTTTGGTATGAAAATCACATTTAGTGGAATAATTATAATTTAATTAAATCATATAATATGATGTACTAATATACCTTATATGCATAATACTTTACCTTCCACCAAGCAATCTCATGCTTATCATTAGTTAAACTTATTGCACTGTATGTCTTTTCATTTGGATTCATATAATCTTGAGATAAATCAATGGTGATAACAAATGTTTTTCCAAGAAACCATATGCATGCAAGATTCCGTGGAACACCATAGCTGTAACCAACCTGCATAGTAATAAATAATAAAACCCACATTCAAATGATCATAGTTAGTAATTCTTCCTGTTTATGGAGCATTTAAGGCATAAAAATATATTGTACACTTGCCTTTTTCCTGTTTATGAAGCCTCTAAGTGCTGTTGTGTTCACGAAAGGCTCAATTTGGCTTTCATCTAGAATTATTTTAGCTCGGTGTTCATCATCGTTCATGATGTAGTTAGAGAAATTAGCTACATCATTACAATTTTCCTCCACATCAGCAATGTAGTATTTGACATTATACCTAAAAAAATGAATTTATATATGAGTTGGACTTTATAATGAAATACAAATATTGAAATAAATGAGACTGCCATAATTGAACTCTGAAATTGGGTTTAAATAGATTGGTTGAAGCTCTCACAAAAATCCTTGGTGCATTTCCAAAAAGTGTCAACACCCAATGATGTTTTTCCATGACATTTACCACATGTCTTATCATACAAACTGCTTTGTGCATCAAATTCAACAAAAGTTGCAAGTGTTTTGTACAATTCACCCTAGATTATAAATGTTGAGTTACTTACATTTAGTATAATTTTAGAATTTTAAATTTTAAATTCACTTATTTATATAGCTTTGTTACTGTGTTGATCTTCTAATTGTTCTGAATCTATCGTCATTTGGATTTGCTCTCATTTGAGAATTTGAATGTATAATACACAAACTTCTTTTTGGATCACTTTTGCATGCCTCCACTCCATTGATTTCGGGATTCACGTAGATACGTGTTTTGTTTGACATTGTCACAATATGAAATTCTCCTTTAAAACAAATAAATAGAAATAAATATTGTCATTAACGTGAAAATTAAAAAGGATTTAAATATATATTGCCGTAACTGTTGTAAGGTAGAGTGCATGATAACAACCACTCCATTCCACTCGTGTGACACACTTTAATGCAATGGTTGGCCGTGTGTTAGGCTTTGAGTTTGTTGCAATGATGTTTCGAATTTGATCGATGTATTTCCCAAAGACGTACAATGACAATGTTTGACTCCTACATATAGACACAAATAAATTAATATGATGAAAGAAATAACTCTATACTATATAGCATAACATAAGATACTCACTCTTTATCAATAAGATTTATGTGTGTCCATTCGTTTCCGGCACGTGAAACTGAAATTGGGTATGACCTTTCTAACTCCCCAATGGCATCTGAAATAATTACAGTGTATTTTTTATTAAAATTGAGGTTTGATTTTTATTTTATATGACGAAGAGTAAGAATTTTTGTGTTACATATGTAAGCTTTCTCTGGTATCTTGTCTTCCTTAATGTCTCTGAAAGTTTCAAACTTGAAACCATATTTTGGTATTTGTGGGCAAGTTATCTCCGAAACGTAGGTGGATGGGTCAAACCATATCATATTCTGCAACTATGCTTCGTAACGCCTAAAAAGCAATCATTTTCGCCTGTAATAAAGTTTCCAATACTGTATGTTTGCCCTTCATTGATTTTTCCGTTGAAGTTGTTCAACAATGACCTCATTATGCTTGCTTGAATTTGACTTCCCTGAAAAATATTTAAAAATATAAATAGTTAATATGATATTAAATTAAATAAATGACTTCGGAATTCATAATGAAAAAAATTTAACCTTCTCATCCACTAACAATAATTCGATGCCATAGATGTCTCGTTTCTTGGAGACACTTTCGTTATTCCATAAACATACAACTCTCACTTTTAATTCAATATTTTTGATGTTTCTGATATTTGTATACAACTCTGAAATCATTGTATTTGTTTGTGTTTCTATGTTTGGCGGATGAAGAAGAGGTTGATGTTTGGTGAAAATTTTATGTTGTTTAGTTATACATATAAAATAAATGATAGCTTTGCATACAGTAGTTGGATAGTTGGAAGTTGTTATTGTAGTGGAGTGTTATTTCAGAATTATTTAATTGTAAAATTTGTGGAGTGGGGGATTGTGGCAGTTACATAATATTTTATTCCTAAATGTGTGGGATTATGCAGAATTTGTGAAGTAGAAGTACAAAACTGACTATATAATATACTGTATTTATATGGTGTAGGCACAGTAGGTATACAGTATTTATACGGTGGATGCACACATTTTACACAGTATTTGTACAGAATTTATAAAGAATTTATACAGTATTAATACTGAATCTATACAGTATTTATACATTATAATATACAATATTCATACAGTATTTATACATTGGGTGCACAGAATTGCGACACATCAGCACACTGAATTATGGTTGATTTGCAACTGCTGTTATGGCTTTGCTTTAATAAATATAATGATTATCCCAATTTGACAAAATGAATAAATAATTAAGCTGAAATACACAAAACTCTTGTATAAGAATACCAATTACGTACATCCTACAATGTTTTTAGAGAAACTAACAACGTACTCCGTAATAAATTTTGGAAATATCGATATAAATTATATTAGGTATTGTATCAGATATCTAGTTATTGTTATCGCAAATAAGATCGAATATTCAAATCTCGCTAACTTGTAATTGTAACCCTTCAAATAGCCACATGTAATTTCGAAGAGTTGGATAAGTGGGATTAATAATATAGGCAATCGGATAAATAAAACTAATTTTAATAGTTAAATTGCTACTTCGCTATACTTTAAGAGGTGCTTTAATTATTTTCTTCTCCAACCCTCAAACCTCATTGGAGATGTAATTATGCCACTACCCATATATTAGAACTTGCATTTTATTTAAAGGAGTTTAAAGACATAACTATGTTCTTGTTTTGTGATTTTACAGTAATTATTTTATTAGACGGTTTTACATTACATTCCCATAAGACGATCACAATGTGTAAAAAGATAACTTATTTATTAATATTAAATATATAATACTTTACAAAAAGTGAACCGTCTCATAGTGTGACACCGTATTAATTTATAAGACGATCCAATAAAAAATTGGTCCCAATAAATATAAATGGGCCAAATTTACATACTCAAATCCACATATTTACTATCACAAACTCTAACTCTCTCCTCAACACAACCAAAAAAGATTTGACCTATCACCCTATCTCTCAGACTCTCGCCGTCTCACTCTCAATTCTCCATTTCACTACACAAATACAAACCCTCTCTTTTTTACCCCATAAAAAAGCAAATATAAATACTTTTAAAAAATCAAACCTTATATCACAACTTTCCTCTATTCATCTTTTACCTCACTTATTCATCAAGCTCATCACTTAATCTTCAACAATTTTGTGATGGAACCATCTAAAGCGAAAATGTCTTTTTTTGGAGCAAAATAGATGTATTTTTACTTTTTTTGAAATTAAATGTAATCATTATTCAATATTTTTGACTATTAATTTTTTAATCCTTTTTTTTCGTTTCTCTTTTCATTGAATGCAATATTTTTTATTGTATTTTTCTTGTTCTAAAATATTTTTCTCACTCGGCTTTTTTTTCTACAAATTATTCTTGAATTTATATTTGTCTTTAATTATTTCTCTTTTTGAAGTATTTGTCTTCGTGTTTGTGCGTATGTTTTAAACTAATGTGGTGAATGAATCCAAATTGATTACGTGACATTTTTTGAAGAAATGAATTTTCTTCGTTATCAAAAATATAATAACATTCATTTTTACCTTTTCGGACCTATATTTGATGTTTTTCTATATTTTTTGTTTTGAATATATATGTAGTTTTTCATTATTGTATGCCCATAATTTTATTTCTACAATAATTTTATTTCTACAATAATTTTATTTTTAATTAGAATGTCAAATATCAAATATCAAATTTTCACAAATCTGGAGTATTTACATTTATAAGCTTGTGATATATTCTACCCACATAGGAGACGTATGTGCACATTATTTTCTTAATTTGTTAGATGGTTGGGCATTAGTGAAAGTAATTAAATCTAATCAATAAACATAGAGGAGCTACAATTGATAAAATTTGCCTTCATATATATCAAAATTCAAACAAACTGATATTAGAGAGAGTAATTAAATAAGTCTAATGAACATGTGGTCCCTACTTAAAGGCTTTTTCCCTGAAAATGGGGAGCCAATGAGAAGCCTTAAAAAGACTGAGTTTTTATATACTATGGAGATTGTGTGTGAATTGATCACCTTGGTGAATTTGTTTGTCTTCAGACTTCCTAGAGGCCTATAGGCATCTCATTTTTTATGTAACCCTATCGATAACGAGATTTGGGCGGGGTAAGCACACTTTAAGTGGGTCTTGGGGTCTGTTGTCTTGAGAACGAGTAGATTTTATTCCTGGTTTTTAGTAGAGCCGTCTTCGTCACGAGAATGAGAAGTTAACTTTGTCAGGTCTTTGATGTTCGAGCGAACTCCTTCTCATGACCCTCAATCCTCACTAATTTGGTTTCTGACTTAGTCTTTTATTTTACCCTATTTGAACCACTGGTTCTTGTGCATGTCCCCGTAAATCCTCCAATGCCTTTTAAAATTAAAGTCTCATTTGCTTCCCTACTTGTTTATCGTAGTGGCTTTATTCGTTTTAGTTATTTGCTTGTCATTTTTTCATGTTTTACTCATCTCATCATTTAGCTTAGCTATTTGATCAAATATTTGACTAAACTAGACTAGAGAAGGATCCAAGATGATAGTCAATCCTTACTGTCCCTTGAGTTTGACCCTCCCATATTACAACAGTTAATACCATACACTTGCAGGAGGAGTAAATTTAAATTTTCATCAGTTGAATTAGGGTTAGTTATTTGTATACGTTGTAGTAATTGTGCCTTATCCAATATGTGCGCGGATTTCGTAGAGGAATTCTATTAGATTTCGCTGGGAACTTTGTTATTATTAGAATATTAAGTAAAGATGAATGTCTTGCTATTGTGTATTATTTTGTGTGTGTGTATCAATCATAGATATGTATACGAGTCATGGATTGTGCGTAAATCAATTATGCTGGTATATGTACTAGTCATGTGGTAAAGACATATGGTACAGTTGATCACGTTTTTTCTTAATTGTTCTCTTTTAGAGGTTGACCCTAGTATGGATGTGCACAATCACAACATAAGGCATATGGATATTGATTATTGGATTGTTTTTACTTTTTAGCCTATACCCGATTTTTGAAAGTAATGGTGTTGGTTTCGTTTGGAATTGAGTTTGGTATGTCTCGTGGCGTTATGTTTTTCTACTGCCAGTCAAATGTTTATAAAAGTTTGTGTTTGTCCTTACTTAACCGTAGGTTGACAGTTTGCTACTTGATTGATTGTTCACCATTTCTTCTCTCTTATTGGTGGCCTTAATATGACCATTGTGTTTCTCGTCCGTATATGTGAGCAAACGTGACAGGTAATTGAGTTGAATGCTTTGATTGCGGGATTACATGTTCTGGTCAAGCGGAGCGAGAGCAGAATTGACAGTTAGCAATTACTTTGAACTAAATTACATTAGTTATGCTTTATTTCATTGGGCAAGACATCCAGTGAAATTTAATTAATTTGATTTGGTTTTCAGTTGTAAGTTTTTTAGTTAGAATCGATGAATCAATATCTTTACAGTAGTGTTTAATTTGATTGCATTACCATGGATTACTCTGTGATGGTAACACGTCCACATATCCTTGATTGTTGAATTTAGAGAGTTGGATAATGGAGGGAGTTACCGACTTACGGTAAAATTTTCGCTTCTTTTTTTTGTTCCTTTTGGGACACGCTTTTTGGGCCTTCAAATGGCATGAGTAAGTTCTAAAAGCTCCTTGTCCCCAAGTTGCTCTCTAGCTACACTTCTTGAGTCTCGATCATTGTACGTACAAAAATAAACCTAAAATACGGAAAACCGCATCCATAAAACAGAACTACTAACAAGATGCATATACGAGATAAAATGACTTCATAACAAGGTCAAAAATTACGTTAAAAAGACTAAAAGATGAGGTGGTAAAGAGGATACAAACCGCCTTATTAAAGAGACACTTAAAGTTAATTATTAATTATAACTGTAAATTCTTAGTGGAGAAGTATGTTTTCCGTCAAGTATAGACGAAATCTTAAGTTTTTTTTTTTTACGTAAATCGTTTTAGTGGTTCATAAATATTAGCGCACGACGTATAAATTTAGACACCTTTTAATAAAAATAGACCAGAATTAATATTTGTTATATTAATCCATCAATCATAAAATTGCTTCATAAAAGATTTGGATTTGTTAATCCTAACACAAATTAAAACATCAAAATAGGATGAAGTCGTAATTTGCCTCCATCCTATTTAACTCCAATTTTCAAGTTCCAATCCCTCGATTTTCTTTATGTCTTTTAATTATTTATATTTTCTAATTATTCTTTTAATATACGGAGTATTATTTTACGTCCATCTCATTCTTCATTACTTCAAATTACGACCATTAATAATCATTAAAAGATTAAATCGGAACCGCTAAGAGAAAATGGAAAGGGCAAGTAAGAGCATTCTAATTGCACTCCCCCTCCCCTAGTCCTCTCTACACCTATTTCTAGAGTGATTTAGTACAAGATCCCTAAATTTACCCAATTTACCAAAACATTGAAGTTTAATTTAATCACTACCCATTTATTCCCATCTCGATTTAATATAAGATCCTTAAATTCTTCATATATTTCTATTTCTTCCTACAATTAATCAACCAATCAATCTATTTTGTATTACTATTCTAGATTTGACAATAACTTTCTGTCAACTGGGATTTTTTTTTTACCTTTTGTTCTTGAGTTTCATTCTCAGGTCAGTTGATCTTCTCATACAACTATTATTATTACTACCCTTTTTTTACCTTTTGATTTGATTATATATTAGTTTGTTTTTGCTTGGAAGTTTAATGATCTTTAGAAGGCAGTTTAGTTTAATGGTGAAAGTCCCAAATTTTTTTGATGGGCATAGATAATTTAAGCTTAAGTTATTACATAACATTGTATTATGGTATAGATCAGTTGGTATCAGATACAAATTGTCGGTTTTCGGATATTGTCGCCAATATTTGATCTTTCAGGTGATTTTAGGTTGTGCCCTCCAATTTATGTTTGGTTTTCGCAACCGGGTTTGTCGAATTTCTGTTCTGTATGACAATTTAGTGATGTTTACAGATTGTTTTTGGTGGAGGACAAGCAAAATAAATTAGATATTCCATGTGTGTTATTGTATGTGTGTACAATTGGGTGATGTATTGATGTTTGTTTTTCGTTCGCTACTACATCGTGTACATGGGTGAACGGCCATGATTCTTACTTTTGTTTTGCTTTGGGATATGGTTTAAAGGAAATAATGGGGAAGAGGGTTAGGAAGAAGGCTCAAAGTGGAGTTAAGGAGAAGCGGGTTACTACCTCTTCCCCGAAGGTTGTTCTCAAGGAGAATAATCATAACTCCAAGATTTTTAATGATGGAGTTATGGTGGTGAAGGAGAGAAAGATCTGTGCCCATTTTGAAAAGGCTGTTGATGTGGCAAAAGTTTGTTCAAAACTCGAGTCAGCGGAGTCTACTAGCTGTGAGGATTGTCAAGAAGGTGTAATAGGTCGCAAGGGTGGCAAAGGAAAGGGAAAACACGGTAAAAAGAAGTGTGGATCTAGAGCCACTTGGGTTTGTTTACAGTGTGGCCATTTTTCTTGTGGAGGTGTTGGTTTGCCTAACACTGAGGAAACTCATGCAGTTCGTCATTCTTGTCAAAGTCGGCACCCTTTGGTAATCCAGATGGAGAACACTAGTATAAGGTGGTGCTTTTCTTGTAGGACTCTTATTCCAGTTGAAATGTTGGACGATAATGGTGTGGAGATAGATGCCTTATTGGATATTGTTAAGATTTTGAAAAATCAGTCTTCCAAAACAACTTCAGTAGATGTGGAAGATATATGGTTTGGGAGTGGGAGCGTTACTAGTGATGTAAAATCGGAAAACAAAGTAGTGAATTTACCAAATGGTAAGGATCGTTTTGCAATCCGGGGATTGGTCAATCTTGGGAATACATGCTTCTTCAATTCTGTCATGCAGAATTTACTGGCAATAGATATTTTACGTGAGTATTTACTGTCATTTAATGGGTCAATGGGACCATTGACTAGTGCCTTAAAGGAGATTTATATTGAAACAAGCCTTGAATCAGGCCTGACAAATGTGATTAATCCGGAACCACTATTTGGATGTATTTGTGCCAAAGCTTCTCAATTTAATGGGTACCAACAACAAGACAGTCATGAATTTCTTCGCTGTTTGCTTGATGGTTTGTCAGCTGAAGATTTGTGTGCAAAAAAGTCTAATATATGTTCTAGAGAAAATGGACGATCATTACCAGCAAGCCCTACATTTATTGATGTCATATTTGGCGGCCAGATTTCAAGCACTGTTTGTTGTGTTGAATGTGGGCACTCTTTGGTCATTCACGAGCCTTTTCTAGATCTTTCGCTTCCTTTACCCACCAAAAAACCACATGCTAAGAAGGTTCAGCCAGCTTCTAGAAAAAGAAAAGCTAAGCAGCCTCCTAAAACAGTTGGCAGGCCTCGTCCGAAACTTAAAAAAGATGGAAATTTACGTTCTACTGTTATCGGCTGTGATCATTCGAGCAGCAGTCAGTCATCTTCAGCTGATCTTGTTGAACCTGGTCTTGTGGTTGACAACAAAGCTTTAGGGTCTCAGGAACATAACTCCACGCAGCCATATGATGCGAGCGCACAAGTGCTTGAAAATGGTGGCCAGGAAGTTGATCTGCTTCGACTGGATTATCCTGAACCAGTTACCCAAAGTGATGCTCAAGAAACCGACTCATGTTTGGATTATCTTGAGCCGGCAACCCAAAGTTATGCCCAGGAACGTGACTCATGGCAGGATTATCCTGAACCAGTTTCTCTGTCTGGCGACCAGAATTTAACTGTCGAGAGCAATGATGTTTTGGATAGCGTTGAATCTGGAAGCAAAGATGGGAATCACAATATACATTCATTGACGATGAATTCAAGTGAGCAGATAGGTGTAGATACTTGTGACAAGAATGTGAAGCCTCAGTCTGTGGTTGATGGTTGGGAAGATAACTGTCTAATGCAAGTCAAGGACAATGAAGTGTTGTTACTGCCCTACAAAGAAGATTGTCCCTCTACTGAAATTCCTTCATTAGCTGTGGGCGATGAAGAAGATACTTTGGCTTTTGTTGGCTTTGGTGACATGTTTGATGAGGCTGAGGCGGTTGCAACACCTTCAGAAGTTTCAAATAATATGGAAGGGAGTTCACATCCAGGAAATGGTTTCCTAGCTGGAAACAGCACCGAGTCTGATCCTGATGAAGTTGATAACACAGATTCACTGGTGTCTGTCAAGAGTTGTTTGGCTCATTTTGTTAAGCCTGAGCTATTGTCTGGCGAACATGCTTGGCATTGTGAGAACTGTTCAAAATTACATCTCAAGGAAAGACAAAAACTTAAGAAGAGCCATCGAACATCGTCACTTCTGCTCCAGAAAAACATGGCTAAAATGGAATGTTCGGGTTCTAACTCAGCATTAGTTGCTGATAGTAACGGAAGCAGTGGACCCCCTGAGAATTTGAAAAATGATGTTCCACTGCAAGCCAATGGATCGACTCCAGCATTGTCAAAAGAACTAGGGGAAAGATGTGAACCAGTCAGTGCATGCTCTGATGCCACTAATGCCTCTATTTGTCCCCGACTTCCTGATGAAGCTAGTCCGGGTAGTAAATCAATCAATTGTTGCACTGCATATGCTGACCAAGTTCCCGTTGAGAGACTATCTGGGTCTGAGAAACGTGATTCAGAGGAAGATGACGACATTGATTCCAAGAGTGTAAAGGTGATGCGAAGTGCAATTAAAAGGATATTAATCAGCAAAAGCCCTGCTATTTTGACCATTCACCTGAAAAGATTTGAGCAAGATGCACGTGGTCGCCTAAGTAAACTAAGTGGCCATGTTGTTTTCAAGGAATTTATTGATCTTCGACCTTATTTGGATAAAAGGTGCCAGTCTTTCTCTATCCTTCCAAGTGTTGTTTGCATGGTTGATTTGTATGTTTGCTCCAGCCTATGTGACTTCGACACTTCACATTGAACGTGTGTTGCATTTCCGTCACTCTGACCTTCCGATATGGCATGACAATATGACACTTCCATCTTAGTTAAAAACTTAATTTTCACAAAATAACCATGTCTGACACTCAAAATCATGTCTTGCCCAACCCTTGCCGCTGAGTCAGAGTCACATAGGCTCTAGACTCCAGCAAGTGTGCATGCATTATGAAGCAAACTTCTGTTGCATAGCTGTGCGCCTTATCTATACCTTACTTGAAACTTTTCTGTCCAAAGAGCTATAATCTAAATAGAGATGTCCTCTTAAATTTCAGTTTGTCATCTTAGATTTTTTTTTTTTTATCTTAAATGTCTGTGAGAGTGCGTGCTTATAGACTTATCAATAGGGTTTGTGTGGGTTGCAAGTCCATTGAGGAATAATTTTTTGTTGTTATAGAGAGTACCTATCATGGTTTAATTGTATCTACATCGAAGGACATAAGTTTTCCATTTGTTTCCACATCCGACTTGACCTAAATGGGAGGCTTAGAAGTGTAGAGGGTACACTGCCTAAAATAGATGTGACTTGGCTTATTGTAAAAAATTTCATCCCGCCGGATCCATTGAAGGTGTACTTTCTCTACTCACATGATTCCTTCATATGGTTGATGGCAAAGTTTAGTTGGTGTGACCTATTGTAAGATTTGATGCACACATATTATTGTGACTGCTCGCCCTGTTCGTTTAGGCCAGAGGGAGTTAATACAAGATACAACTAGGTAAAAGACATTGTATACTATATGAGTAATATAAAATAGGAGAGTTAGTGAAAGCTTTTTAGTTTATACTGGGAATGAAGAATTGATAATGGAATTTTTAGAGATTGTGAGACCACTTCATCCTTCAACTTATACATCAATTACCTAAATAGAAGCAGAAATAGTCACCTTTTGAATGAAAATAGCAAGTTGAAGAGATATTTATGTATGCTTGATGGTGTGTATATGTTCAGTAGGCTTGAAGTGTACGATCATAATTATTATGTCTATGAGGACTAGTAGATTTTTGTACCATAATGTCAAGCTGGGTTTCGTTTGTTTGCATGTAGCCATACACAAATCATGAATTAGTATAAAGTCGATGTTATACCTTTTATACATGTGATGTTCTATGAATTTATGTTATTTTTTCTAGTATGGTAATTATAATACCACCAAGAACCAAAACAAACATTGACTGATATTGAGTTGGATACCAATGTCGATTATAAGGGTATTGCTAGATTGTTTTGTTGAATCACATCCTCGAGAGCAATATCCCAGAAAAGGAAGAAAAAACTGAGAAAGGTACCTTAGGGAAGACAAATCAGCCAATGCACACCAAATGTGACTAAGAAAATGCTATTGCAGAATAAAAGAATATATGGATCTCTATCATTGGGCTTTTAACTCCTTTAGAGCATCCGCAAAGGTAAAAAATCACGTCCTCATATACACTCTGTCTCTCTCATCAAATGGGCAACCTCACTATTGCACGCACCTCCCCAATATTTCAGGCTCCACTAGTTTTAGAGGAGGTCCCAAAGAAAAAGTAAGGCAACTTGTGTTACATTTGGGGAGGTTCCCAAATTTTTTGGTGTGAGTTGAGGATCCCCATTGTTGCATAGATATAGATATGAATTTGGGAGCGCAATGGAAAAGTTAGTGGAAAATGAAGTGGACGAATAAGAAAATGAAAGAGAAAATATGGGGAGGATGCTCGATATAGAGTTGGAGGTATGGGTAACATTGAAATAGTCTCTTAACATTTTAGCAAAAAGGCTGCTGGTTGCACACGTCCGACCCTCTTACTCACGTTGAGCGACGGCCTCTTTGTAGGCAGGGTAAAGATAATGATGAGGAGAAGAAAGGTGGGAATTGAATGCATCAGTTGGATAGCGTTTGTTTGCTGTCGTATTGTTTTTTTATTGCTTTTGTTGGTCAGTGTACTTACTTGTCTGGGAGACTCCTAGCGTACTGGATATTTTTGTTTCTCCATTTGGAATGGGAAAAAATATACATGATGGTCTTATGGCCTTATGGGTCCTCTAAAAAGAGTCTTTTTATGTTTTACAACATCCGATAGATATACATTTAACCTTGGTATCTCGGCGCTGGGTTAGTTCTATTTTAGTCAAACTCTTGAATGTTTTCGTACCCCTTCTCGTAAGATTACTTGCATGTTTTTCATATACTAATTGATAGTGCAACGTATACTGTATATGTTCTTCCCATCTCATTTTGATCTACATAATGATGTGCAGGTCAGTGAGAGACAAATGCATTTATCGTTTAATAGGGGTGGTCGAGCATTCGGGTTCAATGAGAAGTGGTCATTATGTTGCATATGTGAGAGGTACAGACACGCGTCAAGGAAGCTTAGAAGAAAAAAACCATACAAGGAGACATAATGTGTGGTATCATGCAAGTGACGCGTATGTTCGTGAAACAACCTTGAATGAAGTCCTTCACTCCGAGGCTTACATTCTTTTCTATGAGAAAGTTCGTCTTGAAGGTATTTTGCCTTTTCGATTTAATTTTACTGCTTAGTAGTTCTTTCAACTCCATCAACGGCGCTTCAAAAATATCCGAAAACTCTTTTTTACTTTGTCGCAATATCCAAAAAATATCCAAAAAGGATCAGTGATTGCATATTTATATGTCTTCAGTGGAAGGGAGTGTATGGGGTTTTTCATACCCATATTACGCTTGGGTTTGATGGGCGAAAAGGAGAGCCATCCTATTGCATGTTACAACACTCAGCATGATTGAATCTTGATGGTATAACAAGCAATTAATTTTTGTTACCCATCCTATTCCTAAGCTAAATTACTAGAATAGTTCCATGAGATTGGGTATTTTGTGGTGTTTATGTTGATATTTTGTCCCATTTTTAGTGCACAGGAGTTGGGTAAGGCTCAGGAAATGCAGAAATCTCAGTTTATGTTCACATTTTGTTAAACTCTTGGATGTTTTCGTACCCATTCTCTTTGGGCTACTTGCATTATATTTATATTATACTCATTGATAGTGCAGTATATATATATATATATATAGATATAGATATATGTTCCGTTCATCTCATCTTGATCTACATAATGATTGGCAGGTTAGTGAGAGACGATTGCATTTACCGTCTAATCGGGGTGATAGAGCATTCGGGGTCAATGAAAGGTGGCCTGTACGCTGCATATATGAGAGGTACCGACACTTGCCGAGGAAGATCAGAACAAGAAAACCATACAAAGAAGCATAATGTGTGGTATCATGCAAGTGATGGTGTATTTTCGTTAAACAACCTTGAACGAAGTCCTTCACTTTGAGGCTTACCTTCTTATTTATGAGAAAGTTCATCTTTTAAGGTATCTTGGCTTTTCGATTGAATTTTACTGCTGAGCAGTTCCTTCGTTTCCGTCAATGCCGCTCCAAGATATCCAGAAATTCTTTTTTTCTTTGTCGCAATATTTTTGTATGGTTTTCTAAAAAAAATGATCAGCAATGGTTTGTTTTGCGGAAGGGAGGTTATGGGTTTTTCACACCCATATCATGCTTGGGTGAAATGGAGAGCCATTATTTTACATGTGACAAGATTGGATTTAAATGATATAACAAGCAATTTGTTTTTGGTTACCATATCCTAATTCCTAAGCTAAATTACCAGAATATTTATGATCAATATTTTGTCTCTAAATCCATAGTCTCAGTTTATGTTCACATTTTTGTACTGGTATTAATTCTATTATTACTTATACTAGTTTAGTGTTTTACACTTAATTGACGTACTTGCTCGTGGGAAATTATTTTGAGATTGGCATTGCATCGGAGATCATGGAATGATATGCCGGCTGTAGCTTCGTTGTTTCTTGTTATGTGAAACCCTTCTTTTCTTTAAAAAAAATGCCCATATTTCGTCCATGATAGCCCGTAGTTATTGGTTTGTGTGGATACAACTAAGAAGAGGGAACGGTAGGAGGAATGGAAAAATGTCATCTTTCTCCTAATGAATTGGACACTAGGTTCATGTGAACCTAAATAGGATTTAGTAAGTCTCATTGAAGACGGCGTATATCCGTCTTCAATGAAGACAGGTCAGATTCTCTATCACAAGGAGAGGCATGTGGGGCACTAAATGGATCCCCACTTGCCTCCTTGTGAGAGGGAATCCGATCCGTCTTCACTAAAGACGGATATGCGCCATCTTCATTGAGAAAATTTGTGAATAGGATTACAGTCTAGGTTATCAGTCATTCAAATTGTTTAAGATTTCTGTATGCAGGTCCATTTTACAGCCTTACAGAGTTATAACTTACACGGGTGTGGATTGTATGGAAACTAATTATGCTCCCTCTAAAAATATTTTCCGTGATTAAGCAAAACAAAAGTGTTGTTTTATTCTAACACTTAAATTCGCGATCAAGCGGAGAGGTAGAAATTCAAGCATGTTCAAGTTGTCGATAATACGAGTAAGTTTGGCGTAATTTTGATCCAGATGGTCTCGCTTTAAGACCCGTCTTAACCATATATTTCTTACATCCTCCTTTTATATCTACTTCTATTTTAATCGGATTTGAAAGCCGTCTTGTTAATCACGAGTGTTTTCGATACGGTCCTACTGATTAAAATATGATGAGGTTATATCAAAATTGTTTGTTCACAAATTGGGCGGCTTAAGTTCTCGTGAATAAGAAGGTATTTCCTAGGACACAAATTCTCATTGAAGACGGGGTATATCCGGCTTTAATGAAGACGAGTCGGATCCCTCTCACAAGAAGGCAAGTGGAGATCCATTTAGTTGTCCACTTGTCCTCCCACTTGCCTTCTTGTGAAAGAGAATCCAACCCGTTTTCATTGAAAACGGATATACCCCGTCTTTAATGAGATCTTCCTAGGATTTGTGAGTGCTAGTTTAAGCTACTTATTTAGGCGATTGTTTGTATTAAATGACGAATTTGCCCTTGCTAATTTTTTAGGCTGCACTCATGACTCATCTAATGAGTGTATGGTGCACCAAGTCATTGATATAAATGTTTTTAACCTATTTTTATGGGCTTGTAAGAAAAACCGATTCAAAATCAAATGCGAGATGATTGAAACAAATTGTAGATGCAAAGACGATATAAAGTTTAAACATGATTAAAAGAAAATCTAAATTAACTATAGTCTACAATACCAATTAGTCCAACATACTTTATAACTACTCCTTAAACTTGAACTAAGTAGATAGTAGTACTCTTTGAGAGTTGTTGAATCACTTGACGGCACTCTTAACCTCCATACGTAATGGTGTAGACGTCAATTTGCTCTCGACTTTTAAAATTCAACTGCATTTCAATTAACCAAAAATCAATTTCATTCAATGGGTCATGTACAGATAAAGATAACTACTCTGTATAAGAAAACTCAAACTAGTTGTAAGTCTCGTAACATTCAATGTGAGTCATAATAGGGCTCGTGTCATGTCGTGTCGTGTCGTGTCTAATAAGTATTGGTCGGGTATGTATGGATCTAATGTGAGTGAGTGAGACGATATCCGAATTATATATATATATGTAAAAGAAAGAAAGAAAGAAGAAAGAGTAATAAACCTCAGCAGGGGTGATGCTAGGAGAGATGCGACTGCCATTGTAGAGGAAGTTGGGCATAACAGACAAGCCGCTGTTCTTCCGATACATTTCAAATGCTGCTCCAAATGTTGATGTCCTCTTCACTCTTAGATGCACCACTTTGTCTTCCTACATTTTTTAACTTATTATTATTATCAATATCATTTCATGCACTTTTTCAAACAGGTATGTAGTCGAGGAGCCACGGACTCCTTTCCGGGCTTCCGCTCACTACAAACACTTTTTTAAAATCACAAACAAATGTTTCTACATGGATCTAATACTCATATCTCTACATATATATATATATATCATGATACCATCTGAAAGAAAAATTCACCAAGGGCAAATTCTCTCACTTGTGACGGTCTCAAGTGAGACTTTCTGACGGTACCAACACCCTTGAAACCAAGTGAAATCCTTGAGTAATTATGATAATATTGTACTACGTATGTACTTGTATAAAACAAAAAGAAGAAAACAAGTTATTATAGTAAATAAAAGATAATAAAACCTGATTAACAAACTTGATGATAATATATCTGGAATCATCCTGAGTAGTGTTGTTGTTATGAATGGTAGCTCCCTCACTATTTCCACTACTAATATTTTCTACTGTTCCTGCCATTTTTTCAACTCTTTAACTTTTACTTTAATAACTTGCTTCACCAATTCACTCTATATATATAATAACAGTAGGTCTTGCTTAAGACGGGTCGGATCTTGCAACGAATATTTTGTGAGAGGAAATGGGTAGAGGGGACAAGGTGTGCACCCCCCATGTGCTCTCCACTCACCCTTAATGGGTATTTTGTGAGAGAATATGGTATCCGTCTTAAGCTTAAGACGGATACCTCCGTGTTAAATAAGAATTTGTGATATAATAATTAATATATATAGCCCTAATATTTAATTTATTTCCTCTTTAAATAACCTATGTTACTTTGCTACTGCTTTAATACTTTCATAGTACTGCTCTATTTTTACTCAAAATGAATGGACCGGGTCAAGTATTTTTCACTTGAATAGATAAAATAAGCCCAGAGAATCACAAATGACTTGTCTTATTCTCTGTTGTGAAATTACTGTTTTTTTGTTAATGTTTTCTTTATGATTTGCAGTCTAAGTTTTTTTTTTTTAAAATGTTTGTGCAATAATGTGACAGTAGTTTAATTATTAAATAGAACTCGTTAAGAATTTTTTTGTATATTTGTAGCTAAAGTAATGTTTTTATGCAAGTTTTTTGAAAAAAATCATCATTTTGGTCAAATTGAAAATACTTGTTAACATAGTGTTTACAATTGTGATTTTTAAATGACAAAATCTCATTTGTAACTATTGTTTCGTCACAAGTTTGTGAACTCTTATAAGCTGCAAGTGAAGGGATAAGTGGGAGGGCAAATGAAAGAGGGTTTGGGAGACTGAGAGGTCCATTCCTGAGAAACAAGACAAACACTCATTGGCTCATTGCCATTAGAGTGTTTAGTTTAACTTTACAAGAGAAAAATATTTATCTACCCTATTAAAATGACAATGTTTTATTTAATATTTTAACAATAATTGAACAAGAATTTTAGAAACAGTTGGTCTTGCTTCAAACGGATCATTTTGATCTGAAGTAATAAGACTGGATTTTGTAACCACTTTACAGTTAGATGTAACCATTATTGAAAACAAGTTGATATAAGCTGTAGTTACATTTTATCAAAAAGTGACAACATAATCTCGTCTTATTTTTTAGACGAAAATGATCCGTCTGAAATAGTAATCTTCGTTTTCCAAATATTAGCAACATTTTGAAAATGAAGTGTGAACTGAAGCAACTGGCAACAACTGTTTAGTCATCCACACAAGGAAACTAGGAAAGGTAAAAATAGGTAAGGAATAATACTGGAATAGAAAGGAGAATAATACTAAGAAGGGTAAAGTATATATTGGAAATAGTGGAAAGGTAACGTCTTATTATAATCAGTTGATAATTATGAATAGTTGGTTTCATTGAAAATGACTCATATCCGTCTTCAATAAAGATGAATTGGATCCCCTCTCACAAGGAGGCAAGCGGGAGAACAAGTGAGGAACTAAATAGATCCCTACTTGCCTTCTTTGTGTGAGATAATTCGATTCGTTTTCACTGAAAACAGATATATAATGTCTAATATGAGAATTTGTGAAGTATGAAATATTCCTTACGAATTATCATAGAAAGTGTGATGCTTTGTACAATTGTACAGTAGTTAGCATGGAATCTTGTTCACGTCTTACCCTACTTACTTACTCATCTACCCTACACTCATGCTTTCCTTATTTTTGTCCTCTAATAACTCTATTTCTTCTATGTTCAACCAAGCTAAATCCGAGCTGATCCCAAGCTCAACAAGCACATCTCCGGCTCAAAAGCTCATTTGGGCTCGTTTATAGTTTTTTTATATAACTTATATTGAATTATGAATTTTATATTGTACGGAGTAATACATAACTCAGTATCTTTTAGTACTTTATTTATATTCTTAATTTGTTTTTTGTTTAAATATATTTAGTTAGATCCAAAAAGTGAGAAGGTGAGGATTAAAATGACAAAATGAGCATGATTCGAGCTCGTGCTTCAATTTTTTAGGCTCCACGAGCTTCGAGCCAAGTCCGAGCTCGAGCTTAAAATACCAAGCCGAGATCGAGCTCAAATCGGCTCGGTTACAGCCATACCGATAACTAAACACCCAAAATGACTAGACCGGACCTGAGTATGATTTCGAGGTCTAATTCAAGGTAACTCTGTTCACGTATCGCATCCCATGAAACTACGGAAAGATATACAGTTTGTCAATGGCATCACTGCAAGGGCTTGTAAAAACACAATCTATTTATAAACTCAGTGAGAATATACAGATTTACATCAATATTTCATATCATTACTCAAGATCTATAAAAATGTGATAACTCTTTCGCCTGTCACAAAATTTATACACCAAAAGACCTAAGAAACTAACCTACAAGGACGAAAGATGACGAGTGAAAAATTAATGAAACTATACCCCATTAGTTAAAGAGATGATGTATCAAATCTCAATAACTTGCACTTACTCCTGACTTTTGACATTCACCAAGGTGCTTAAAAAATAGCACCCCGGAAAAGGAAAACGCAATGATCGTCAAAGCACCACTTACCAAACCTATACTTGGCTCAAAAGAAGATTCATAACTTTCCTTTTTCTACGAATTCTGGAGATAGTATGGTTCTAAATAGCTCCTTTAGATTGGCCAAAACATGCCGGGGTCCTTGGCTCTCAACACCCACATAATTCAATAATTGTTCAATGTCCTGCAGTGAGCACAACGAGTAAGAGGAAGAAAAGAAATTCTCTCACATTGATGCCTAGAAGTTTGCAGTAATTGCACTTTCATATCGTGAGGTTTGACCAATTCCAGGTGCTTGAGAAACGGAATTTCTCACTTTGGCAACCTTAATTGCGAATAATTTCTCACTTTGGTTACAAAGGGTATCATAAAATAAATTTTAAGTTTAGTTAAGCGCAGAAAACTTAACAAATTCATCGAAAACTATTTTATGATACTAAACAACATTTTTTATTAGATGTCATTTTGCACATATTACATTTCTGAACACAAAAGTGCAATAAACTCATAACTTAGGGGATAAAACTGAATTCTATATCAAGTATAGAGAGGAATATAATGTAGTTGTATGTAGATGGGATATGGCATATGCAGGCATTGAATGAAGATCTTTGTTACCAATCACACTTAACATAATGTAAGACAGAAATACATGAGTAAGGTATGATCTGTACCTTATTTAACAAAAAAATAGCATATATTGCTCGGGTTGCATCTTGACCGTCCAGAAAAAGAGGAAACTCCAAACAGTTTTTATTTGCAGAGACCACGACATTTGATGAAGAACCAGATGATGATGGCTCAAACAAAGGGGCACGGTCCTTGACATATGAATGAGAACCACCCAAACGCACAGGATATCGTAATGGAACGTGTAGATACGAAGCTATGAGGGTAATAGCCTGGAAAAAAACGATACTAGTATGTTACTTTACACGTTAACAATTAGTCGCCTAGTTTCTTCTCCTCTTCTTGGAGGGTGAATTGAGTTGGAAATGAAGGTCGAAGTAAGGTGGTTAGTAGCAATGGCGGACCCAGGGGTGCGCACAGCACCGCACGTGCGCACCCTTGGGTGGGGGAAATTTTTTTTTTTCTTGAAAAACGGTTAACTACAGTATAAGTACAATATCTGTGTATTATGTATCATACATGCTAACTGTTTCAGCGGGAAAGTGCAATGGCATTGGAACAGTAGGTTGTGGGTTCAATCCCTCTTAAACTCATTTAATTCAATTCTCTCACATTGCTTTGTTTTATGAATATTTTTTTTCTTTTTATCTTGATTCTTAGTTTTCTATCTGTAATTATTGATTGTGAATTTTATATCTTGTTACTTTAACATCTACCCAATTTGATCTAATATCCTAATTATGTATATATATAAATATAATATTTTTTAATTTTAGATTGATAGAAAAATACAATAATTTCAAATTATTTTTTAAATCTAAAAGGCACATATAAATCTCAATTGGCAGTGTTCAAATTTTAGATGGAGAAAAATACAGCTTTTTCATTAATAACAAAAACCTTTATAGTTCAGAAGTCAGTAATTTTTTTCATTGGATGTCTTTAAATTTTTAAAAATTTGGAACTTTTTTAGCATTATTATATTTACTATTAAGAAGAGTAATGTCCATGATGGTGGTTAATTGGTTATCATTTCGGAAAATTCCCACGGTACCCCCAAGTTTGACATTTAGCCCGAAATACCCCAATTTTTAACCCGAAATCCTTTGAGTGGCCATAACTCGGGTTTACAAACTCGGAAAATGACAAAAAAAAAAAATCAAATTGTTCATCTTTCCGAGAGCTACGATTTGAAAAAAAAATTAGCGAGTTCTGAACTCGTGACCAAAAGATATGGTCACTCAAAGTTTGTTCGCTAAAAAAAACTTTGACATACAAAAACTCCAAGCCACGAAATCCAAATACGACTAATTGTTTTTTCAAATCGACATTTTCCGAATTTGTAAACCCGAGTTATGGTCACTTAAAGTTTTTCGGGTAAAAAATTTGGGTATTTGGGGCAAAAGTCAAAGTTGGAGGGTACTGTAGGAATTTTCCGTTATCATTTTGCTATATTAATCTGAGTTTTTTTTTTAATTGTGCACTCTCATTCTTTGACCCCTGGGTCCGCCACTAGTTAGTAGAGTAGCTCATTAGCCTAGTGGTGTCTGACTGTCTGCTAAACCTATGAAAGGTGGAGCAGAATAAGAGGGTGCACAACTACATGTAATCACAAACCATGGCAAAATTAAGCCTGGCCCGAATAACCTGACCCTAAATACCCAAACCCAAAACGGACAACCCGAAGTGAACCCAAATCCAAATGTACCTGACCCACTACAATCTGCCAAAAACATTATACTGAATGAGTAGCTTGACGCTGAAACCTAAATAATCACGACCCAAAACAAATCAAATGATTTGCTTCATCCGGCAAAGCTACAAGGTAGATATGAGTATATGACAGTATCTTACAGCACATTGCATTAAAAGCACAATACCTTACACATAGAATGGCAGAAGCATAAACCAGTCGGGTTAAGCTAGAAAGTAAATTACAGTTTACCCCTAGCTCCTAGAGCACTTTCATAAAATAAGGCGTAGGAAGGAGAAAAGACATACGTGGGCCACATATCCTAGAGCAGTGGTAGACTTCTGCATCTGATTTTTATCAGTGAAGAGAGTCATCTGTGAAAAAGGAATCATACTCAATTGGACACCTGATATAGTCAAGTTCCCTCGGTTCTTTTTCCTGTACTCGTCTACTGATCCACCAGAAGTCCCTGCATGTTGTAATTGCACATACGCATGTATCAGCAACTTTAAAATAGATATATAATTTTTTATGATGGAATGTTGAGATGATACCATGCAAATCACTTTCGAACAACCAGAAAAATTACCAAATGCACAGCAGGAAGGATAAGTCAAATAGATCAGATGATAACATGTTCAAAGTCTGGCCTTACTCAAAATTCTTAGCCCCAAAACTTTATACGAAAAACTGATGATTGTTAGCAGATAATATTCAGATGTCCATGTTATACTCAATAACTTTTGATTGCTGAGAGATGTCATTTATAAAGTGTGAGTATGAAAATGGGCCTGCTCCATTCAGCTTAGGCTATGAAATATACAGGATGGCCAAAAGGAACCAATTTCGCAGCCACTCTTTCAAACAAACGCAAAGGGATTTCACATGACGAAAGTAAAAATCTCTCTATTTCACTTCAGAGAACTCTAAACTTTTCAAATAATCAGAGCTATTATTCAATTTACAAATCAAAAATGTGTCCTCCTGTATCTTCACTTTAGATCGATCAAAGTCTCTATGTCTATTGAGTTGTGGCGAGTCCGACACTTGAATTTGTAATTGTGTCTAACAACCATACCTGCAGATAGCATGCGATAAAGAAGAGCATGACATTCATACAAGTACATATACATCATCATATCAAAGAAAGGGGAACGGGAATAATGAAATGAGAATAAATGGCCACTTGAACTAAACCATAAGCATCTAGGTCCGCAGAACTGCGGATAGGTGGAATCCTTTTACTACTAAGAGAATAAGAAATTCTCATAGTTTTCCCTCCAAAACGCATCTACCTCAATTAAGAAACAAGTGAAACTTTCTTTTAATAAACTATTATCTTTTCCTTAAAATACAATCTTATATCATTAAACTCTAATCTTTTAATTACATCAAAATTTGTGATTTTTTCATTATTATAAAATAAAATTGGTATAAACTATAGAGGTCGTTTGGTTCATCGCAGGAACTTGCAATGGGAAGTAGCTTTTCCCATGAACTTGAATTTCACGTGAATTAGGAAAAATTGTTTGGTTGCATGCAGGAAGTAAATTCCACATGAATTGTCACTTACCAATGGAGGGCTAGGTAAGCAACTTCCGTCATTTTGGAGGGAGTGGAATTCATAGGAAATTCTACTTCCTATGTTTTTTTGTCAACCAAACAAGACCTCATATTAGTACTTCCCATGAATTGCAATTCATGGGATTTTAAGTGGGTAACCAAACAACAGTTATAAGTTGCTAAATTTTTCATTATGCAATAATTATTACTCTAGAGAATAACTTGGAGAAAATTTATAAAATGAAATCCGTAGTTTTATGGTAAAAAAAAAAAGTATTTGCATAAAAATACACATTTTTATAACTCCAGTCAATTCTCTGATTAGTTTTTTCCATTTCAATTTTGTTTGTTTCATATCAAAATATGATGGAGTGAAATATATTAAATATTAATGAGGTGTCGATTAAAATGTACAAATATTAAATAATACCCTACAAAATTAAAGTTCTATATATCCCGTGCATGCATTGAGCGGGATCTATACTAGTTTTAATATAAAATACTTATGTTTCAGTAAAGTGATTTATCTAATTCCTATAACAGACACAATTAGGCTCGCACTGTCACAAACACACAAACAGACAAAGCTCACAGCTCACTTTGTTGACAGCAAACAAGAAGCAGACATCCATTTTCCTACCACTTGAAGAGGGAAAGCAACATCATTTCATGACTTGGTTGGAGAAACAGCAATCATGTTTTAGATATGCATTTTATTAAGAAATTTCAAAGAGAAAATGTTAAATAATTTTTTTTTACTCTCTCCGTGTAGTACCTGATGTACTGCAATTTGGAAACGAATCAAGTTCAAGCTCCTGTGTGGCCCCAATCAAGGTCTTGACTGGATAAATAAATGACACATGAGAAATCATATGTTGCTGTCTCGCTCTGAGCATCTTCTCCAAAGTATTTAAACGAGTATAACCCCTTTCTCCAGCGAATAATCTGCTAGTTTCCTACACTAACAAATGGTAAATATAAGCACTACATAAGCAGCAAACGGCAATACGGCATTGAGTAACACAAGAGCTAGATATAAGAGCATATGGGAGCCACCTTACAATATTCATGATTTCACTACGTTCAAAATACATTCACAAGCTATAAAAGATTGCAAAATGGGTGTATTTAGGGCCACAAAGCACGGTACTCTACATGTCTGTGTATTTAAGAAGCTCATTGGATAAGGAAATCATAACATCCAGGCAAACAACTTCTCAAAGCAATCAGAACATCCAACGTTTTGGGAAACATACCAGACACGATGACCGTGCAAAAATGGTAGTAACTTTTAACGCCAACAAGACATATCATAAATCATAATTGTCTCAAAGCCAGAAGAAAAATCAATAATACCAGCTGTAAGTGACTTTGCACTTAAAACTATACCTGTAGTCTTTTCCGTGAAATTGTCAGAGATTTCCCTGAAACAAGTAGAGAGCTAATTTCACCACGTAGACTCTCCTGTTTTGTTTTAACATGTTCTTCTACCACCTTTGCTTGCATTAACACATTTCCCAACACTAACTTTTTGTCTTCCACCCTTTGTGATATCTCGTCAAGTTCGTTCTTTCGACTCAACGACTCAGCTTCTATCTGCACAACACCATATTTCCTCGATGAAAACATGTTATTTATAATCAAGCAAGACGAGTTCAGGGCTCACAGTAACTGATAACTGGTTAGACCGTGTTTATTCTATCTAACTAATAGCTGGTGTTGCAAGAACGCTAAGCCACTAGCCAGTATACAGCCTAAACAAACTTTTCTTTAAACACCAACAACATTACTCAAATGTCTCAAGAGAACCCGAAAATCGCAGCTTAGGAGGAATATCCCTTCACTGTCTTCTCAATGGTATTGCAAAGTAACAGCCAGATCTATTTATCATCAAATGTTTTACAAATTGTCCTATATATGTATTCCCAAATGACAAGCATAAAACCTGTTAGAACATGCAAAAGGGTCGGGTCGCACCCACCGGAGGAGAGACAAACCACTTCAACAACACAAGGGATGTTCCATCCTAAAACCAATTAGTTATAGGAGGGGTAGCCCCCTTAGTTATGAAGTGATACAGTCTCTCTTTCTCCAACAATGTGGGACACTCACATATGGGATTATATTCCTATATTCCATCACGCCCCCTCACATGTGAATTCCCTCCGAAACCTCGTGCGAAAACATGGGAGCGCACCGGAGTGGGAATTAACGAATCCTCAGAGGCCCTCACCGGTGGCATAATTTGGGCCCAGTTTAAATTCGAACCCCACGACAAAACCTTGGGCATAAATGAACCATCTCAACCAAAACCTTACATGTGAGGGACAAAGAATTAACAACACTAGACCACTTAATTGGGTTAAGTAACCACCCTACCAACCTATTATTACTACGACTACTTCCGCTTCTTCGGAGTCGAAATCTCCTCACCAACTTGGAAAAATGGGGCAATTCCTAAGAATCGAAGGGAGTACGATTTAGCAACACAAAATCAATTACGTGATCAATACAGATAACTCAACATACCCAGATGGGGAAATGATCAATCAAAGATATATACACCTAAAACATAAAATCATTATAAATACAAACTCAAATTTAAAGATACATAAATGGAAATTAAAAATAACAATAGAAATTAAACCTTGGCAAAAGAATCAAGCTTTTTCTGAAGTGATAGTTTATTTTGATTAGCTTGTTGAATTGCTGAAGAAAGACTAATGAGACGAGCAAGTTCTTGCTGATAATCTTCCCAATAAATTTGTTTGTCTGCAGAATTTCCCAATTTTTTAGGGTCCATCAAAAATCAATGTGTATAAAGAGAAGAACTCATCATCTAACTAAACAAAACATCATAAGGATTTGATACTTCAGTTGGGTATAGTGAGAATTAATATTATGATTTGTAAATTGGGGATTATTTTGTGTTTTTGTGGGATTAAATGCTGTTAATTTAGGGATTGTTGGTCCAATGAAAGTGGAAAAATATGAAGAGATCTTGCGAAAGAGGAATGCGTCGTGGTAAGATGTTGATTGGTGAGTTTGAAGTATGGTAATCAAATTGGGGATTTTTTTAGGGTTACTAACTGGATCAATTTGGTGATTGAACATGAGCAGTGATCTGGTTTTGATTTCAAAAAAATAAAAATAAATAAAAAAATAAACGAAGAAAAAAGTTTGAATAAGAGAGGACGAGAAAAGCATGGATTTGGGCAAATTTTTCGACACTTGTAAGGTGTATTTTGGTATGACCCGTGATATTTGACAAACTAATAGTATAGCATATCTACTATAGTGTCATTTAGCGTGATAAGTCGAAAATAAAACACAAAATATTTGCATTAGTAATTAGCAATTTGATTTCGTATTCCAAATAGACAAGAGATGGCATTTTGTCAAGAGAATGTTGATGAGTAGCCCCTCGACAAGATACACGTCACATTTTAGATTCGGACCGTGAATCTTCCGCCTCACAATTATGTAGGCTAGTATGTGGGAGATCCGGACATAGGATTAGATGTGTACCTGTACACATAAGCCTAGGTTTGGACATGGCTTAGGTGTTCTGAGTCTAGGTTTAGGGTAGGACATTGAAGATCCACGTCCGAGCTTATTTTGTATTAATACGTGTTTGTAGTGATATATGGTTGGTAAAGGAAAGGAAAAGGTTGTTTGGAAGAGTAGGGTGTTGAGATTTGTTGTGTTACATCCTCAAAGCGAGCCAAAATTCGTCAACCTAATCCTTAACTACCTCACACTAACTGTCGAACGATGTATCCATGTCACGGTTTCCCCGACCTCGAGTATTATTAATCGTGACACGTTCCCTACACAGGAGAGCTCTCTTGTTTGGAATGATGGCTTACAGTCTGACATACAGAGTGATAACTTTGAGGAGACCATGATTACATTGTTGAGTTGTTATATGTTGTTAAGTTGAAGTGGTATATAACAAATCAGGTTTTCACGTTACTTTGAGGCCACTAATAGTGTTATTGCTTATGAGAAGAATCAAACGGCAAAGAAAGAGTAAAGTCACGGATCATCACTAAGTCACGTTTTAGAGGCCCCAATAGTCATTGTGATCTCTAATAACCTTAGGCACAACATTTCTTGGACATTATGATCTTAACCATTTAGTGGTGACTTTTGTTGATTGGGTATGACATATGGAAATAGATGGTGTAGTTAGGTTGATGATATTTATCCGAGGACGTTTTGTTTATAGTGGATGCGAGCGACGTTTGGTATATTGAAGGTGCATGGGGAGCACATAAATACGTCTTTTGTATGTGATATTGTTGAGAGATGGCAGACAAATAATGGAAGGGATCCTACTTGATGGTGAATTTCGTTAAGTTTTGATGATTTACTTGAGGGAAGCTACTTAATCATGTTTTTTTTATATTTGCAAGGCTGCCTTTGTGGCATGATTGCACATCACCTATATTCAAAGTGTGAAGGAGTGTTGGTAGATAGAGACACAAATATATCAAAGACAAATCCACTAAAGGACCATGTGTAAGGGTGCATGTTTTTGTTGAAAGAATGACACAATGTGTTGGTAAGTTGGACATATGACTCATTCTCAACAATGTTCCTCTTGACAATTGAGAGGATTGGATCACACACTTGGGGCGGTGAGGATGAGAAACTAGCTTACATACCTATAATTGGGTATAGTCACATCCATTGGCCTTGCGAGTTGTTTGTCGCTTATGCAAGCATGTGTTTTTAAGTATTTTTCCTATATTTAGACCTAAGCCACAACTAGCTAGTTGGTGAGTCTATGAATACCAAGATAGCGGTTGGGTAGTATGAGCGAGTTAAACAGTAAAACTATTTAAAATGAATGAAATGAATGATACTCGCAGTAAGTGGATTGTACCTCTGATGTACTACCACATATAATATAGTTTTTGAGCTTTATAATAAAGTTTTTGAGTATAGTATAGTTTTACTATAAAGTTTTTGAGTTTATTAATTTGAACATTAAACTCAAAAAAAAAAATACAATAAAACTAAAAAAACATCATATATAAGATATAAAATTTAATTTATAAACTTTAAAAAACTCGAAAAAAATGCACAAAAACTCAAAATCATACTACTCTGAGTTAGTACCTCCGATGTATAATCATTTTTCTCTGATACTCGTGACATGGGTTCGAATTCCATCGGCATTATAATTACCCTTATGAGTTATGACTACATTTACCCAAACAGTTGGTCTTGCTTCCAACGGAGCGATCTGTTTGAGACGTGTTAAACAAAAATAGTCTAAGACACTAAGGGGCCGTTTGGTTCGAAAAGGGGAAAGGGAATGAAATCAACAAAGGGAAAAGTGGGCAAAGAAAAAGGATTACCCATATTATCCTTGGGTATTTGGTTGAAAATTAAAGGGAAAAGGAATAATAAACCTAAAAACCAACATCCACGTCCTCCACCACCATTACCCACCACGTGTCATCATTACCTACACCGACACCACCAGAAGTTGCGGCGGCGTCGACCTTCCCACCGTACCGCACGACGAACCTCCTCACCATTACCCCACGGCCACAACAAACACCACAATCCTAACGCCCAAACACCTCGCCCAAACAGCTCGACGGTAGTGAGGAAGTGGACGGGTGGATGGACGGCGGTCTGTCGTCGGTGCCGGTGGTGGCGCTGGCGTTGGTAGGTGTTGCCGGTGAGACATTCTGGTTAGTGTTGGTGGTTGAAGGGGTGGTCATGGTGTAGTGAGGTAAGGGTATGGGGATAACCTAGGGGGGTGGGGTAATCAATGTAAGGGAGAGAGGGGTTAAACTGATATGGAAAAGGGGTAAAGGGTATGAAAAAAAGGACCAAACAAACATTAACAAAGGGTATGGAAATGAAAATGAATGATTCCCTTTCCTAAATACCCCATACCAAACGCCCCCTAATGGATGATGAATGATGAATGATGAATGATGAATGATGAATGATGAATGAATCATGGGAAAGGTAGTCGGTAGTTAGTTAGAGTAACATAGTGTACACATGGATGGTGAATCGGAACTTGAAACTTTCTCCCCCCACAACACGTGCCATCTCTCTTCTATACACTTATGCTACATCATCTCCATCCTCTTCCTCTTCCTAATCATTTTTTAATCAATCAAATTCCGTTAACCAAATCAATACTCCAAAAATGGTTCTCGATAATCAAACCCCAAAGAAGAAGAAGGTTCCTGAATGGCTTAACTCCTCCATTTGGTCCACACCCCCTCCCCCTCCCCCTCCCCCTTCTGACAACGATCGCCGCCTTCCACCACCCTTCCACCGCCGCAACACACGCCGCACCTCCGATTCCTTCTCCTCCGAAGACGACGACTTCGACTCACCGCCAACTCGCCCCCCTCTCCACCACCCTCCCCCGACCCGACCCGACCCGGACCAACCCGACTCTAATGGTGCCTCTACTTCTTTTAATTCCAATTCTACCCCTGCCGGACCCTCGCCTGACGAGATCTCTCGCCATGCTCAGCTCCTTGTCGAGGTTTTTTCGTCTTTTTTTCAATCTCTATTTTCTTGCATTTTTTATTTATTTATTAATGAATTGAATAATTTAATTTAAGCAAATATCCTCTCAGTTATTTGTTTACCTTATTATATTATTCGTTGTGAGCAGTATTTTAAACTTAGGGATAGCAAAGACTAGCGCGGGACTCGTAACAGAATTCGGTTATGAGTTTGTTACATTCATACCGTAACGGAATGAGGATGGGGAACTGTAGCTGCGGCGGAACTAGTATGTTCTCCAATAACCGCCTCAAGCTTGGAAAGAGTAGACTGATGAAGCACTCGTTAGTCGGAACAATGTCTTAGAAAATAAGGAATAGTCATTAAGAGACTGAAAATTTACGAACAAGTAGCGCAACTGTCTTAGAAAATAAGGAATAGTCATTGAGAGACTCAGTGTAACCTCTGGATTTCAAGGCTGCTCTAAGTTTAGCAGCCAATTGTGTTAAGATATTATAAGATCGTCTTTTAAGAGACTGCCTGTTGTTTGTATTGACAGTTTGAGTGACGGTGATTGTGTTAATATTACAGCGATGTTCAATAAAGGTGTCGAAGAAAGTGATTAACATGAAGGAAAAGTTACTATTCGTAGAATGTAGTGACTAATTACTTCATTTTAGTTTTTGTAATGATTTAGTAGGTCGATGATTTTAGTTAAATGAGTTGGTAAAACAGTATTAGACCGTGCTTTAAGAGATTTATTGTTACTTTTATTGGCGCATTTGACTGTAATGACAAATTGACGATTGTGTTAAAATGACGTTGATGTTTGAAAAAGGTGTCAAAGAAAGTGATTAATATGAAGGAAGTAAGGAGGTTAGCAGCCATGGGAGTTCCTGATGGTCCTGGTGTTCGCTCCACTGTTTGGAAGGTACTTTCGATAATTTTAATTTCCTAGAGCTTTGTGATGTGTAAATGTGTAATTATCTTGATATTCTGCTCAATGTAATTGAAAATGCAGCTTCTGTTAGGGTATTTGCCGAGTGATAGAGCAATGTGGCCGGCGGAATTAGCTAAGAAGAGGTTGCAGTACAAGCATTTCAAGGATGACCTCTTGATGACGCCGGTATTTATCCTTTTCTACCCTTGAGTAGCTACGAAGAGGTTGCAGTTAGACTTGATTAGTAAAAAAAGTGTATCGCTGGGTTGTTTTTCAACTTTCAAGATTATATCATAGTTTGCTTTACATGTTTCGGTCAATGATTCAAGGACATGTTCACTTAAATTTTAGTATTTGCTTACTTCCTTAGAAGTTTAGACACGTTGAGCAAAATTTCTTTTAGATTTGTTCCCAAAAAAGCAACTACAAAACTCCTTCCACTCAGAAGGTCCAGAAATGTTTAGATAATTTTAGATTTACTAGCAAATAAAAGTATTACGATGATCTTAAGTAATTTTTTCTCGTTTCCGAGTGTCATTTAGGACTCATGTTTCAAAGATGTTTATGATACTCAATTGGCACATCAATAGCTTAACTTGTCATAGAGACGAGTGTAAATGGATGTAATAATTAAATGTAGTAAGTCAAAAGTCTGTAAATTACTAAAGCACAAGTATTTTGCAAAGTGTTATTGGTCTATGTGCTTTTGTAAGAAGTTTGGATTTCTGAATGTCTATGTGGCTAGTCAGTCAGAAATTACAAGGAGGCTAGAGCAGTCAGCAATCCTTGATAATGATGAACTGAAAGGCGGTAGTCGTTGTTTACTGTCACGATCTGAAGTAACCCAAGATGAACATCCTCTTAGCCTTGATCAATCCAGTGTATGGAATCTATTCTTCCAGGTAATCTCAAAGTTCAGAGTAACTTGCATATCGATCACGTGTGTTTTCATTTACAATATTGATGAACTGCTCATTATCCTTATTTTCTAGTTTTTCCCCCCATTTTCACTTATTGTTGATGATGCATACATATTATTAGGTGTAAGATACTCCCTCCGTCCCGGTCATTTGTTTACCATTTCCATTTAGGGTGTCTCATTCATTTGTTTACCTTTCTATATTGAGAATGTTTTCTATGAGTAACTTGATGTGCCAATGGAACTATTGTCCACTTGTCATCCATCAAGGACCACCACAAATAGTCCCCTATCATTTTCTTAATAATTGTGCCAAAAGCAAAGGTAAACAAATGACCGGGACGGAGGGAGTATGATTTTATCAGTGCGTGCCAGTTGCAACTATGAAGTTGAGCTTCGGCTCTGGGTAAAAATTGTGATGTGTGACCTTCAGTGCATGAGTTTATGAACATATATTGGCATGAATGTGTGCTGATTCATTTTTTTTTTAATTAAGAGAACATAATGGTATGGAGAGAGAATTGAATTTGGTTATGTACTATTGAGCCGAATTGAGCTATGGTTTTGTGTTTTGTCCCGATATGGGTGATTAATGAATGTGAGCCAAACTCATATAAATTGTGTTTTATTTTGGTTCACCAGCTGTTTTCACCCGATTGACTTTATCTGATCAAATCCCTATGTAGCATGATTTTGATTGTGTAGCTTTTTTGTTTTCCCTGTTTCCATGTGCTGCTTTGTCTGATTCATAATTGTGTGTACAATGCTCCTATTGGATATGATCACTAATATTTGTAGCTTGTGCTTAGGACACAGAGATTATAGAGCAAATTGATCGGGACGTGAAACGAACTCACCCAGACATGCAATTTTTCAGTGGGGACACATCATTAGCAAAATCCAATCAGGTATTCAGGTTATAAAAATATGCTTTGTGCTTCTAGATTTATCAATCTGGTGTAATAAACCGTATAAAATGTCGCTTGCCACAGGAGTCTATGAGGAGCATATTAATTGTGTTTGCCAAGCTGAATCCAGGAATAAGATATGTGCAAGGAATGAATGAAATTTTGGCACCTTTATATTATGTTTTCAGATCTGATCCCGACGAACACTATGCGGTAATAAACTTGTTTTTTTTCCTCGTCTATAATTTTTTATGCGCTTGTTCTATGTGCATTTTAACTTGCATCATTATTCTTTTGCATTGTGATGTGGGGAATAGGATGTGTGAGTTTGGAGAAGGAGATGGCCATATATCATATATGTGATAAACACACCTTACCGTTTTTTTTGGCCATGATCAATAATGGACAGGGGTTTCTTAAAGTCCTTTATACTCCGTATAAAACTAGTATAGACCCTGCGCAATGATTTGCACGGTTTTATAGAGTTTTACCTTTTAATATATTATTATTTATAGAATGAACTGACACCATTCATTAGTTTTTTAACATTTCGCAACATCTATTTTGATTTGAGAAAAAACAAATTAAAACAACAAAACTAATGATAATACTATTATAACTTTTTAATAGCATATCATTTAGCTACAACTTATCTTACCAATTCAACGAATTTTTTATCACAAAAAACCTAGAGGCAAATTTTCTTAACCATAAATCTGTGCATATAGGGGTATTATATCAAAATAAGAAAGTAGATAGGAGATTATATTAAAATAAGGGATATGCTTTAGGCGGGAAAATTTAGAGCTTTTCTTATTCTCTTAGTATATAGGGGATAGGGGATTGTAGATTTTAAATGAGTCAACACCAATATTGGCAATGTGCACAAAAAATGTTTGTTTTAACAATGTGCGAGATCCCATGTCACTATACATGGATCCGTCATTGGGCTTGATGTATCATGTGTTCGTATACGCGGACAGTTGTATCATACTTTCTAATCTAGGATCAGTTTCTGTAGTATAAAGTATAAACATGGTCGTCTTGAACTTTTTGGAGGCCCTATGCTAAGGAGTCAGAGTGGCCCCTAAAATTCTCATGCTATGTGTTACTCCGCAATGGCAAGAATTCCCAGGACTGTTCTTTGGTGGGATGGGGGTGCTGGGGGTATGGTCGTATGGATGGATATAGGCTTCCTTGCTCCCGCACCTATAATACAAAATTTCTATCCTTATCCGCCCTACTAGTGTGCTATCCACCACAGCTAAAAGTTATCCAGACTGTACACCTTAAATATGATCTATACCACTACCTGCCATAGGTTTGTCGATTTATAGTACTCGTTTCTCAAGATATTAGTTTTGCATGTGTTAGATAGACAAATTCTATTATTCTAAGTTCCTAACCCATAATAATATGAGAATTGGTAACGAGGATAAAGAAGAATGTGTAGTTTACTTTTAAAATTGTATTTGAGTATAAATGACAAAATAAATCAAATTGTCTCACTAAGCCGCGCTTCTTTATTCTTGTGAAATAGCGGTCCTTTGATGCAGTTCTTGTCGCATTTTTCATCTTGCATAATTCGGAAACAACTTCTTTATGTTGCTAACACAAGGATAAAGCTTTGTACATCCGACCCTCTTACCCTGCAATTTGCCGGGTATGTTGGTGCTGAATATAAAGTAAACGAAAGAAAAAATGGGAAACTGAAAGAGGAAAGATGAAACCCAACAAATTAAGAAAAACAATTACTACAGAAATATCAGACCATCGTTTGTGGGAAGAATATGATGGCTAGAATATTTTGGATAGAATAATGTGTGAGTTTATAGGTTCCAAAAAGCAAAAGTAACAGAATTCATGAAACTAAAACAGCTAGATTGGGGACTATTGGATTCGAACGCGGGCGCATTGCTAATCAAAGCGGACTTTAACCTCTGCACCAGAATGGGGGCCCTGTTCCCTTGCTCCTCCCGCTCCAGCCCTCAGCCGGCTCTAAGTACAAACTAGCCACCCGTTATAGCTTCACTAAATTTGGATATCTATCTTCCTGCAATCCTGGTAACTGAACATTCCTCATTGGTTTTGCAGGCTGCTGCTGAGGCAGATACATTCTTCTGTTTTGTTGAATTGCTAAGTGGATTTAGAGATAATTTCTGTCAGCAGCTTGATAATAGTGTAGTTGGGATTCGTTCCACAATCACAAGGTTGTCTGTACTTTTAAAGGAACACGATGAGGAGCTTTGGCGTCACTTGGAGGTCACATGCAAAGTAATTGCTTCTTCTTTTGGTGTTGGATTTTTTGTGTTTGTAAATTGAGTCCCATCTTTCCTGATTGGGCTGATTCTGTCCCAGTATTTCCATTTTTATATTAATTTTCCTCGTCTCTTTGCTTTATGGTAATCGTGTATTCTTGTGGTGCAATGTTAGTATGGTTGACTAGTTTATAATGGGCTCTATAACTTCTTGTATTCTTGTGGCATGACATCCTGAACACCATGGCATGATTTGCGGATTATTATCTAGATTTGGCATGAACCTTTCTATCCCATCAAGTCATCCACCTATTGCTTGTTATGACTTATAACAGTTACAAGGCTTTTCCTACTTTTGCTTCTAAGTTACACATGTTCGGCCAAAAGCCCAAAAGTATATGACACTATCATTTAAGACACAAGAGTATTGTAATTTGAATAGCGATTCTTTGGTTTTCATATGCTACAGCTTTCTCTATCTAACTACGACTCCTTTTGTTGTCAGGTTAATCCCCAATTTTATGCATTTAGATGGATAACACTTCTTTTGGCTCAAGAATTCAGCTTCTCAGATAGCCTTCATATATGGGATACTTTGCTAAGTGATCCTGAAGGGCTTCAGGTAGGCGTTTATTTATTAATCGCAGTGCTTCTCTGTTTTAGTGTCTTTCTTTGTTGGTTTTGGTTTTTGGAATTGATTTCATTCCTGCAAACTAAAAGCTTACGTAGACTACTGGTTTATCAATGATGTCGACTCTTGTATTTTTTTGACAACCCACCACAGAATTCGCAAAAATCTTAGTCTGAAAATAATTCTTCTGATAAATTAACATAATAAATTGTACTCTCGTTTCAGAAATACCTTCCATCCGCTTTTGTGTTAATACAAGAATTAAGTAATGGGATTAGAAATATCCATACTCGTGTCTATTTTAACGAGTACATCTTTAGAATAAATATAGTGTATTCTTCTTTGAAGTGCATCAAAAAGGACAAAAGTACAAGAATGGGCATTTCTCGTACGACTTATATTTCTTACTCTGTATATTATATCGATTACGGAAGTACATGTTAGTTACTGGATTTTAGGTTGCTGTGTATTTCTTGAAGATTATTAATGGAGCTGCCGTACTTGCAGGAAACATTGCTAAGAATATGCTGTGCAATGCTTATTCTTATTCGAAGACGATTGCTGGCAGGTGATTTCACATCCAATCTCAAGTTGTTGCAACACTATCCCTCAACAAATATAAGCCACCTTCTATATGTTGCAAACAAATTGAGGGCTCTTCCTAGTAGCTAGTTTTTATGTACAATTACGTTGTTCTTGACATTCTTTTGTTTTTTTTTACTGGTTTTTGATGTGGGGTGTATAATTTTTTTGTAAATGTGGGCTGAAACTTGTAATGCATTGGTTTATGTTGCCTTATGTTTTTGTTAGTGCTTCATTTTCTTCCATCTTCTTTCTAAATTGTACTCCGTAGTTAATTTATGTGTTGTAGAAGGCTTGTATTTTCATATCAACGCCTTCAAAATTCATATCAAGAAGGCACTTTGCCTTCTTTCTAAATCGAAAGATGTGGATATTATTTTCTTTACAACAGAAAATCGGTATTACACATCTCTTTTTGCTATTTTGCTAATGGCTTTTGGTATGTAGCATGGTCTTTTGAAAGTCATGTTATACGGAATATTTTTTTGCTTTACGCCTTCTTTATAGGTGTTTGGACATCTTTCTCAATTTCTTTAAGTTTGTTACACCATGAATATTGCCTTTTGGAATATTAGGGTACTAAAAGAAAGAACTTTGGTGAAGAAATTAATTTCTTTTGTTTATCAAGTGGAATTAAAATCTTATGTTTTGCTTATGTTTTGCTTATAAATATATTTAACATAGTATTGTGTGCACACAATCAATCCTAAGGTAGCAAGCACATACATCCTCAATATATCATGGGTTTGTCGAGGCAATATTTCATCATCCGTTTCTTGATCTTCATTACATGTCTCATCTTCACTCATTGAATCGATACCCGATTGTTCTTCATTATTCTCATTAACACCCGTTTCAGAATCATTCACATTGTCGTTCACATTGCCAACCGTCCCACCTTCGACAGACTAAAAAAATAATCAAAAGATAAATGATTGACAATAACTTTATACAATAAAAACTGAATGTCATACTCTACTTAGGACAATGAGAATTAGTGCTCTATTTAACAATAAAAGAAACTAATAATTACTCCTATTACACTACTGCACCAACTTTGCCAACCTGGAGCACAACAGAAAGTGAGCCACCTGATAGCTCCCACACTAGGCCACTATGAGATGACATAATGAAACAAACTAAACGCAAGCAAATGACACAGGAGTATCCAAAAATTGACACTGTATCATAAATAATATAACTTGCTAGCAACTCGAGCATTAAGAAGATTCATAGTACATCAGGAAATTAAATGTCGATTGTCAGAATCCAAAAAACATGAAACTAGAAACATAAACTTAGGATTAATGAAAAATAATGGTGAATATTACAAAGTATCGCAAATGAAAGCTAGCGTCGTGGAGTGTGGTTTTTCTCTCTTTTCAGCTCTTCTTCTAACCAATTAACTCGAATATCATCTTCTTCTAGTGCAATAAATATTTCTCTGTACTCACGCTTCACAAACAAACGGGTACCCAGCATAAACAACTCACTTTTAGGCTGAATGGACGGAATTTTTTTTAACACAGCTATGCACTCACTAATACTATATCCAGATTGATCATTCGTTTTACTGCTAGCAACTGTAGTCTCTATCACACTACAAATTCGGTCCAATTGACTTTGCATCATCAAGGCGGTACTCACTTTTGATTTCTTACCCTTATGAGAAATATGACCTTTCTTTTCATTCACAGCAACTTCTTTTCTTTTCTTGTCGTGCTGTTGTTCATTTTTTTTAGACAAATCGTTACCGACCTCAATGTTCTCCAAGTCAATGTTACTCTCATCGCCAACCAAACTATCATTAAAAATTTCATTAATTGCATCATAACCTTCATCATCTTCCGCCTCATTCACCATATATGGGTTGAATGAATCACCACCGGTTGCAAATATCTTAGAAAACATAGTATCCATCTCGGTTAAATTCTCAATCCCACCATGTCGGAAACTAGCTACTTCGGGATTAACCTGCGATATTTAAAATAAGATATCCTAAGTCTAATGGAACCGAAACATGGCTGGTATTGAGCACTAAAGATTCTTAGTTGATGAACTAACCTTTTCTTTTTCATCCCACCATTCGTCGTCAGCATCGACGGTTCCCTTGTTATGATCCCATCCTAAACCGGTCTCAGAACCAATTAACTGATTCCATGCTTTATACTGATTATTCAAAGATTCCCATTTGTTTTTTAGTTGCTTCTGGTTATACTTTCTTTGAGTCCTACGCCGAAACTTTTTAACAACATTCTCCCATCCTACTTTATTAAAATGCGTATTTGGCCTATTTCCAGCATGTACCTCTTCCGCACATACTTCACAAAATATCTTTGTCGTTAAAGGGTCCCAATTTGCCTTTTCTTTTTTCAGTACAACGTTTGAGGTACCGGTGGAAGCTCGAGGTTGACCTTTTATCATCTTTTGATTATAAGCCTAATGCATTTACAACCACAATCATGTTTAACATCACATTTCTATTTAAACTATGTACAATTATCACATATGTAAATCATTTTTCAGTTAAAGAGAACATTTGCCTCATCACTCATACGAGAATTTAACAATCCGGTGAAAGTTTGGGAAGGAGGAAAGTCGCGAACATTGTGGCGAATAGGCTGTGTTACCTAAATTGTAAAGTTTAATAGCAAACAATAAGTTACTACTGCCATAGTTTAATAAGTTAAAGACAACTAAGATAAAGTACTTGCCCTCTCGAGTGATGCTCTAGCCAAAAATCGCATGTTGGAGTCATTGTCCGTCTCTCCGGAGTACTGACTCGATCCAAATTGTTGATGCATACTTGATAGTTTTCTGATATAAAACATCAATTTTCTCAAAAATACAAGTAACATATAGAAGTCAACACATTTATAGACCTTTTATCATCCCTTGATTTGTGTATGTGGCTTAGAGCAAGGATCATCATCATCCCCTTACTCCATACATATTATCAAAGCAAGCAAGCATTCACTTAGAACCTAACTTATAAAGAATTAAAGATAACTTGTGTGAGACGGTCTCACATGTGAAATAAACCCAAATAGGTTAAATGGGTTAATCTCACATTTAAGACCGTGTGTCTGTATGAGCCGATTCAAAGTAACGTATTAGTTGTAACATAATCTAATATATATTGATGTTTACGATTTCGGATCTTTTAAGAGGAAAGAAAAGAGAAGGAATCAAACACTGCATAAGTCCTATAAATACTATCAGCAGGAAACAATGCACAAGAAGTAATGGTTGTCACTTGTCATATGTGCCGAAAATTAATCAAACAACTATCTGACCCTTGACATAACTAAACAAACACAAATTCTTACTTAAGACGGAGGTATCCGTCTTAAGCTTAAGACGGATACCATATTCTCTCACAAAATACCCATCAAGGGTGAGTGGAGAGCACATGGGGGGTGCCCACCTTGTCCCCTCTACCCATTTCCTCTCACAAAATACCCGTTACAAGATCCGACCCGTCTTAAGCAAGACCTACTGCTAAAAAAATACCACTATTTTTTAATTCCCTAAACACAAATTCTCATTTGTAACGGCCACTATCTGTCACAAGCTTGTGACGGGTCGAATCCCTCTCACAAGCTTGCAAGTGGGAGGGTAAGTGAGAAACTATTGATTTCCCATTTGCAAGCTTGTGAGAGGGATCCGACCCGTCACAAGCTTGTGACGGATATATCCGTCACAAGCAAGAGTAATTGTTCCCTAAATTACCAATTCAACTTATCATAGAACTCAAATTTAATCCACAAATATTATTCTCAAACCCCAACACTAATGTAAATTGTAAATCCCTTCTCTATAATTTGATCTTGAACTTAATAAATAATAATGCTATGTTTCAATCATTTGTTTAACTACTTTATTTTCTGCGAGAAGTATTCAAATCAAAGGTAAACAAATGATTAAGATGTAGGGAGTATTACAAGATCAAAATCATATGCAAAAAATACATCACAGAGTGAGAAAAGATTATGATTATTGAAAAATAAGCCCTACAAATTAATCTAAAACAATAAAAGGATTAGATGATTACCTTGTAGTATATTGCTTGATTAGCCTTGATATGGTAGTCAAAGAAAATTTTTAAAGCTTAGAGATTATAGCTCAGGAAGATAGAAGATTAGAAGGGACGTGGGTTTGTTAGTGGTAAAATATTGGCGGTAAAATATTAGTGTATTGGCGTTGAAGAGTTTCCCTAAGAAGTGGAAGGAGAAGCACCAATTTAGTGCTTCTGTTTCTAGGGCTATTTTTTTGCTTTTGACTTTTCAAAAGTAATTTTACACAATCCTAAATTATAGTGTTTGGCCCACCTTCTCCTTTTACATTTAGAAAAGCACTTAAAAAACTTGGCCAAACAGGCTCTAAATCAATTATTAAACCAAAGCCACTTTTGATAAGCAAGTTGGGATTTAATCAATGTGATTTTATTCCAAATGTAGGTTTGTCCGGTGGAATTTTGGTTACTTTGAAAACATCCAATCTCAATGAATTTTTCATTTTTGTCATTTTTAGGTCAAAAAGATTCATTGCGTGTGAAGAGTGTGACCTAACAAAAAATGTGTAATTTTGCCTTATCTTTGTCTATACTCGGCACAACCTGCTAATAAGCCAGAAATTTGGAACGAAATCCAAAACTTTATTGGCAATCTTGAAGGAGATCTAAACGAAATTAAGAGTCCTAATGAAAAAGAATGTGGTGCTGAGGTTACTAATGTAAGTTGTTTAAGATTAACTAACTTTTTAAGCTACACAAATTTTATAAATTCTCCCTTTTTCTCGTAATTTTTTTACATGGCGGAAAAAGAAAAGTAGACCTGAAAATATATTTGAAGTCCTTGATAGAGCCTTAGCCTCTCCAACCTGGCTTAGCTTTTGTCCAAACATGCAGTTCGTGCATCATGCTTTCACTAACTCGGACCATTGTCCTAAATCAGTGAAATTTCATGACAAAACTTTCAAAAAAGCCCCTCCTTTTCGGTTTGAACTTATGTGGACTCGGCGTGATGATTTTATTAACTTAGTCAAGATTTATTGGCAATACCAATTCCAAGCATAGGCGAAGCTATGCCTGGGTCGTAGGGGTCGTGGCCCGGGCAGGCTTTCAAAGAGTAAGTAACAAATAAGTAGAATAAAGTTCAAAGACGTGAATATGACTTGGTGGTTAAGGCATTAGTGTTTCCTTGTTGCCTCCAAGGCATAGAGATCAGGAGTTCGAGCCATGAATTGTGCAAACATGTTAACTGCTTGCTTATTTATTTATTTATTTTACCTATTGTACTTCTTCCCTCATGTCTTGACCTACTAAACAATCTTTTATTGTGAACTATGAGTCTATGACTTGTTCAAGAATAAACTATTTATGCAAAATTTTGCTACGACGGATCTATATTTTACCAAAAGTGATACTTCGTATTTGTATGACCTTAATTCCACTTTAGTTTATCATAAAACCGTCTTATTAAAGGTTTGTTATTTATTTATGTTTCTAGGTTTATACATTAGATAGGCTATTAATAAATCACACTATAAAAAAAGAGTAAATTTGTTGGAATTTTTTTTTAATATGTCCTTTGATAATTAAACAAGAATAAATATAACTCCGTAATTTATATGTTTTATATATTGATTTAAAAAGCCTGTTAAATATAAACAACGTTGACCAAATGGTCCAACGCCCTTGATGAATGAGTATCATCGATGCAACTGAGATCGGCCCAGGTTCCCTTTTTGTCCTAGCTTCGTGCCTGATTCCAAGGGTCGTATATGTTTCGTCTCTCTCAAAATTGCAAAATTCTAAAACAAAAGGCAAAAATTTGGAATCAATCAACTTGGAAATAGGGGTGTTCATAATTAACCGAACGGTAAAAACCGAACCGAAAAAACCGAAAACCGCATTTTTTTAGGTTCGGTTAACCGAACCGAAACGAAACACAAAAACGGTTCGGTTACCCGAACCGGTTCATTTTACTCAGGAACGGTTCGGATTTTCATAACCGCAGTTAACCGAAACTGAACCGTGACATTATTACCCATAGCAAAATATTATTTGGCTAGCCCAAAAACTAGTAATTACCATTATTTTTGCACTCAAACTCTCATACCTTACATTTCACCCTTATTCTGACACCCAACCACCCTCATCGTCAATCACTATTCACCATTCGATTATTGAATTACGTTGTCTTACGTTCAACAGTTAACTCTTTCTCTTATTTTATCTTTAATTATTTTTATATTATGTTTATCTTTATTACTATATTCACCATTAAAATATGTCAATGATAAAAAAATAGAGCAAAGTTTCTATTTGGGATCAAAAAAATCCGATAATGCAACGGTTTCGGTTAACCGGTCTAACCGAAACCGAACCGAAAATTACCGCATCAAACGGTTCGGTTACAGTTCGTCATTTAGGCGAACCGGTTGGGCGGTTAACCGGTTAATTTCGCGGTTCGGTTTAACCGAAGTGCGAATGAACACCTCTACTTGGAAATATTTTTAGACAACTTTCAATTGTTGGGAAAAAAATTAGAGAATATTAAAAAACATGTAGGTTCATCTCATATAATTGATCTCTAAATAACACAATTGAAATGGTTAAGAAAATGCCCTCCTTGACTACATACGAGTCTATTGGCAACAAAAAACTCGTATTAACAAGCTAAATTTGGAGATAATAATACCAAGTATTTTCAGAATTATGCCACTATTAGATGTAACAAAATGGCATCAAGCAATTTATTAATAAAGAGGGTGATTTTATTAATAATCAAGATCTTATCAAACAAGAAATTTCTAATGAATTCAAGCTTAAATTTACAAAGAACCAACTTTGTATGTTTGAGAAAAATGAGGATTTTAAGTCTATTAGTGGAATAATAACACACGAAGATAACAAGTTTCTTACCAGTATTATTAGTATGGACGAAGTTAAACAAACTGTTTTTAGTTTAGCTGCAAATAAAAGTCCTGGTGCCGATGGCTTTCCCGCTGAATTTTTCCAAAAATATTGGGATATAGTATTAAAATTTGTTACTAAATCAGTTTTAGCATTTTTTTCATTCAGGTAAATTGCTTAAAGAGATCAATCGCACCTTTTTAGCATTAATCCCTAAAGTGGATAATCCTCAATCGGCAAATCATTTTCTCCCTATTAATCTTTGTTCCACATTTTATAAAATCATTTCAACAATTCTAGCAAATCGTCTTCGTAATGTTTTGCATAAGGTTATACACCCGTTCCAAGGTGCATTTACACTTAATCGCTTCATTTAGGATAATATCCTTTTAGCACATGAAATTTTTAACTCGTTTAAGCGTAAAAAGGGTAAAGCAGGATGGATCGCAATTAAGCTTGATATGGAGAAAGCATATGGTCAATTAGAATGAAACTTTATAGAGGAGACCTTCAAGCAAATTGTGTATAATTTCTTTTGAATTTCTTGGATTATGGAATTTATTAAGTTTGTTTCGTTCTCAGTTTTAGTTAATGGAACACCTAGAGACGTTTTTAGACCCAGTAGAGGTATTCGGTAGTGAGACCCTTTGTCACATATATTTTCATTATGTGTACCGAAGTTTTAGCACGATCTCTACAACAAAATAGTTACCAGAGTTCTAGTGACATTAATATTAGGTTTGGAGCTGGTGTGGAAAAAATCTCATTCCTTACGTTTGCGGATGACACTATTATTTTTGCAAAGGCTTCTACTAGAAGTTGTAAAACTATTAAGTCTATTCTTGATAAATTTTGCAAAATATCCCGGCAATTTGTTAATTTTGACAAATCAACTTTTCAATGTACCAGCAACATTGATTGGTCATTTCGTGATTATTTTAGAAGTATTCTTGGTATAAACGAGGAAGCACATTTGGGTAAATATTGGTTGTTCTTTAATTGATAGCAGAGTTACTAAGAATACGTTTGATAGTATTATTCAATCTTCTTGCACTCAACTTTCGAAATGAAATGCGAATTCTTTATCGCAAGCTGGTAGAATAGTTCTTGTTAATGCTGACTTAGCAGTGAAGGTTACTTTTCAAATGCAAAGCTTTCTTCTTCCCTCAATCGTCCATAAAAAGTTAGACAAAATTAATATAGATTTTCTATGGAATAAAAATCCTTCACAACGTAGTCCTAATTTAATTAGTTGGCATAAAGTTTGTTCACCTAAATGGTTTGGTGGATTAGGAATTAAAACTTCTGAATCAACTAATAAATCTCTTCAAGTTAAGTGAAACTTTTATGGGAAGTTCTTCTGGATAAGGAAATTATTTGGGTTAGGGTAATTGCTAAAAAATATTTGAGAATTGCCCACTCTTTGAACATAAGCCTAATTCAAATAGTTTTTGGCAATGGCGTGAGCTTATGAGTTTTAGGAGTCTTTTTCGAAAGGGTTTGAGATGACAAGTTGGTGATGCAGTAGCATTAAACTCTGGTATGATAATTGGGTATTTTCTTATCCTCTTATTAACTTTATTGATGCCCATGGTTACAATCTTAATCTTTTGGTGAAAGATTTCATCACTCGTGATAAACAATGGGATGTTGGTAGATTATCTGCGTTAGTTGTTATTGAAATTGTCAGACAAATAATTGATATTCAATTGTCACATAATGAGATTCCGGATACTCTTATCTGGGGATTATCGGTGGATGAAAATTTCTCTATCAAAACAGCCCACATGGCTAACACAAGGTTTGTGATGATCATTATTTATACACATATTTTATGCTTCCCTTAGTTGCATTTAACTCGATTTACCGTCTTTCCTTGCTTATTCCTATGCTATTTTAGCTAGAATATCGATTATGCCGCTTCTACTATGTTTTGATGCAGATTGGATGCATTTGGAGCTTCTTGAGAAGATATGGAGCATGGCGGAGTCGGATCGTAGAAGGTTAGGCACGAGAATCGAGGAAGAAAGAGAAGAAATGAATAAAAGTGAAGAAACGAGCCTAAATGGAGGATGCTCGACCGAGCAGGAAGCCTTTGCTCGATCGAGTCGCACTGAGGTCATGCTCGATCGAGCAGAATCACTTTGCTCGATCGAGCAACCTAGTATTTCGGCGGCTTTTTATATTTTCCTAAACTTTAACCTAATTAATTAGATTTTTGTATTATAAAAGGAAAGCTCGTCTTTCATGCTTTTTTATGTTTTTTATGCCTTGATGCTTTAATATTAGAAAACCTAATTTAGCTTTCTTTGCCTCTGGATTTTATTCATCAAAGACGGATTGTCCTTAGCTCAACTTGTAATTGGTATTCTTCAATCTTTCTTCGTTATTCAATTTAATTACCTTCTTGTTCTTTAATTATTCTTTGTTCATCCTTTCATTATTGTTAATCATGTTTACTTTAATTATTATTGTTGTTATTAATATTGTTATGAGTAGCTAAATTTCTTTCTAGGGTTGAAAGGGGATCTAGGATTGTTAGAAGGGGTAGATTAATTAATTGAATTGCAATTGCATGGTTATCGTTTGATTATCGTTTTAATTCTAGTTGTTTGAATACTGGCCAGGATTAATTAACTAGTCTCGCGAATTAGGATTGACACCGACCGGGTTAAGACTAAGATAGGCTACGATAATTTAATAGAACTCGTTTAATGATAGCGCTGCATGTAAAGTAGATCTAACGGGCATAATGAATCGACCGATCTTGTGAACTAGATAACTTATTGCATGATAGTGACTACTCCTTACCCTGAACAATAATCCTAGTGAACCTGAGACCCTAGACTTTTAATCTTATTATTTTCAACCTTTTATTATTAGTTGTTATTGCTTATTATTAGTTGTTATTACTATTAGTTGTTATTGTTTGCTATTAGTTATTGTTATTGATTGCTTTTAGACTAGAAACTCAATCTCAAAACCCCGAAATTGTTACTATAGAGACAAACCTAGTTTAACAGATTAGAATACTACC
>JAIUZE010003090.1:0-33540 GCA_022085475.1 Heliosperma pusillum | reverse complement strand
TAGTATGCACTGAAAGGCATGTAAGCAGTAGGTCCTCCGTTCCGACATTCACAGCCTACGAACGGGAAGGTAGCCAAGGGAATGAGAGTACAAAGCACAAGACAAAATAGTGCTCAAACCGTATCATTTGTGAAAACCGACTCAAAGTGGGAACATACCAAAAACCGTCACAAAACATGTGATACAAGCGAATGAGAATATCATATATCCAAAACATGAATCAATACATGATACAGAAGCATTAGACCAAGTTTAAGAAGCATAATAAATAGGAAACATAGATACCTCTCCAAAACAACAAGTTTGGAAACTAACTAAAACAAGGGTTCACTTCAAACTGTCATAACTAGAGTTCTAGACATGCTATTACATAAATTCCAAGTTGAGGTGATAGCTTATCCTCTTACGGTTCCAAGGAATGGTCACAAGCCCAAAACAAGCAAATAACGAAGAAGATATGATCATTCTACCAAAAAGGGTCATTGCAGGGAAACTGCACAAGTCACGACCGTGACTTGTATCTCACGACCGTGAAATGAGGTTTCACGACCGTGAAATGAGTTTCACGACCGTGAAACACTCTGTTATGCAAAGGTAAAACATCAGCCACTTTTTCACGACCGTGACTTGCATTTCACGACCGTGAAATGCCATCTCACGACCGTGAAACGAGTTTCACGACCGTGAAACACCCTAGACGGCTCCAATTTGTTCTAAACTCAACCATTATCAACTATTATCATAAATTATCATTTTACATATCAAATTCCAACAAACCACAAGTATCATCATCATCAATCATCAATTAATAACATTCATTAATCATAACATGATTCCTAAGCTTCTAATCGTATTCTAAATACGATTTCTAACATATAAAGCATGCAAAACACGTAAATGATATCGAGTAACCCTTCACCGTTACCTTTAAGCGTCTCTACTAATCGTCAAGCTCCTCTTCAATAAGGTAATAGTCTTTGTCGGGATCTTGGAGGTCACCACCTACATAAGGATCATAAAAGATGAATGAAATTCACCTTGAGAAAGACGGAAAGATTGAAAAGCGAGAAAGACGATGATTTTAATATCAATACGGATAGAGGAAGGTAAGGGGAGAAGAATGAGACGAACTTACGTGAATTCTATCGAGTAATGAACGAGCTAGGATGAATCAAAGATCGAAAAGTTATGGAGGCAAGGTTTCTTAAGGAAGAAGTAAAATTTGGTTTGTGTTTGATTTTGTGTTGAATGAAATTCAGGTTAAGGAGTAGTGTGAGTTGTGTAGGAGAAAAGTCAACAAAAAGTCAAAGACGGACTCAAAAGTCAAGAAAAGTCAAACTCGTCTTAAGACGGGATTTTCATGGAATCTCGCGGAAATTCCAAATACGAACTCGGAAATTCTAAATTCGACTCGAAACATAAAATTCAAATTTAAAACTTAAAATTGCTGAAAAGATTTCGTAAAATATTTCTACTAAAAAAATAGGGTACATTTCCGGGTGTTACAAACATATCTATGAAACGTACAGAAATTGTACGGAAATAAATGGAACATGTGTTTTCATCAAAATAATCATCATAGTTCATTAATTCGGATTGTATATATATGCAAACAAGATTATAATCATTGTGATCCTTTATAAATTATCTTCTTTGATTAATTTTATTAGTTATTGGGCTGTTACATATTACGACACATAATTAAGTTTAAAACCCAAACTTACTAAATCACTTAACCCATATGAATCATAACGATTAATGAACTAAGTAAATAATTAAGTATACATGGAACTATGGAAGACAATCACCACATAGAAGCAAATCGATTAAACAATAAGAATCATAATCAATAAGTTTGGTAAGAGATATGACCGCAAAATTTTGTTCATTTGTTCGTATTAGCAGGTTTGGAGCAATTAAGGAGTATCCCATAGTTCATAGTATTAATTAGAACAATGTTACGTGAAATTAATAGTTACCGTACGGACAGGTAAACATAAATTAAATATAAAAAAAATATTGATGCAACAGTTGATCGAAGCAATCGAGAAATCAATGTTACAAAATTAAGATCAACTAGATATCATGTTTTGATTTTCAACGTGGCAATATGAAAATTGTTTTATAAGCATATGGCAATTTAATAATATACTTTGCATGCAATAATTGTTTGATTATACATTCATAGGTTTTCACGAGTAGTAAATCAGTAAACATACCTTAAGTAAATAATAGAATAAGATCTGATATGAACCTCCATATTATCATATTTGAATAATAATTATTTACCCAATTGGTTAGGCTCGTGCTGATAACGTGTTGTGAAATAAAGAAGGGGGAGATTGTAGAGAGAAGGTAGAGAGAAAGTAAGGGAGACAGAACTGTGTTATTATTCCATTATAAGGGGTATATATACTCATACAATAGGGGTAGAGTTTCCATAAGATAATATATTCTAGTATCCTATAAGATATGGACATCCATATAATAATGTTTCATAACAATTAGTTATAATTACAAATGTTGTGAATTATATTAATATGATCCATTTTATGTGATTAGGAATCACCAAGTTAATTTATTGTATGTGATTTATTTTTATAAAAGATGATATTTAAAAGGTTAAATATGCATTATATTGACATAAGGCTTGGAATATGTCACATATCACTTCATAATACAATTGACAATTGACAAACTTTAAATGGACCTATTTTATATGTGGGGGCCAAAAATTTGAAGGCTAGTAAGCCTTAGTGGGTGTTTATTTTATTGTAAAATAAACATAATGATTATGGCTAATCATCCTAGACTTAAGGCTACTTCTTTGATAAGACAAAAATGAAAAAGATGGATTTCCACCCATTGGCTCCTTTTGGAGCTCCCTTGCACGGCACACTTGTGTGCTTAAAGGGGTTGATTTTCTCATTTTTGTACTTACCTCATATCATATTCTTGCATGCATACTTCTACACACATCTCTCTAAGTTGAGAACTCCATATTATTCTTCTATCTAATATACTCATAAAATCATTACTAGTAGTAGTAATATTTTGATATTAGACAAGTTTAAGGGAACAAATATTCATCTCTAGACTAGATTAGATAACAAATCCTTGAGGAGAGTTTCTAGTTTGGAACTTGGAGATCTTCCTTCTTATTACTAGCACAAACAATATTTAAAAGGAGTTTAAATATTGTGCCCATTTCATACATATTCAATGTAAGGAACAATTTCTTCTTCCATCTTTGTATTTTGTTATGCGTGCATAAGATCATTATAGTTTGAGAGTAAAATATTTATAATATGATATTAGAAATGTCTAATATTGAGTTTAAGAAACTAACACTATTGTGGTTGATTACCTGTGATTATTGTGGTATGATGATTGTGAATGTTGGAATTGTTGGTTAAATATCGTGAGTCATGTCGTAAGATGGTTTCACCTCCATGTTTTTTCCCTTCAGACTCTTGTGCAAGGAAGATGTGCACATAAATGAACTGGGTTCCCTCGTTGCGATGAGCGGGGCTTTTGATGTCCAGAGCTGCGGTCTGGCATCTAAAGGGGTGTGTTACCTGTTGGGATGGAAACCCGACTACTCATTACGATGAGAGCCATTTGTGGTCTTGGATTTTGGAGGTGGTGAAATATTGTTTGAGTTACTTACATGACTACTTTCGTGCTTGATTCTTATTGTTGTGTAATCATGACTATGTCTTTGTTTTCAAAACTGCAGTGATCCATTGGGGAATGGTGAGCAGGGAGCCTAGTAGGTAATATTGTTGAGCTTGCTTGAGGGTTGGTGGGACGCTACGAGACAATGACACCTTTAGCTTCCGCTGAGTCTTTAGTTTTGCAGAGCCTATACACATGTTGGCATTTCAGTTACAGTTGTACTTCATTTGGAATTGAGAATATTGTATTCGCTTTAACTTTACTTATGGTAATAAAGATGTAATTATTTCATTATAGTCTATTTGATATGTACTACCTCGGGCAACCGAGATGATACCACTCTTATTTACTGAGGAATGTCTTGCTGAAGGCTCCTTGGGGAATGGGGGTGTTACATAATCCGTAACCAGAGACCCATTATAAACCACCTTATCACCCTCAGCATTTAATCTGACATAAGCACCATCTTCATTAAGATAGGCATATTTCCAACCTCGATAACTGACTTTGTTGTAGTTAATCATCTCCATTCTTGCCAACTCATAATCAGTATATAGTTCATCATCATCCTGGAACACTTCATCTGCATCGAGTTGATTAACATCAACCTCTGGCTCACCCTTCTCCAAAACAACCTGCGTTTCACCATTCTCCTCAACCACAACATATGCCTCACCCTTCTCCACAATAACCTCTTTCAATTCTGCCTCACCCTCCACCACCACATCCTCCTTCTGACAAATCCCTACATCTCATTTCCCCTACAAACTATCACGATTCGCCATAATTATTACCGAATATATAAGAAATTTAGGGTTTGATAAACAAATCCCCAAATAGAGAGCGACTTAGGGTTTATAGAGAAAACCCCCGAATTACTGAGTATATATAAGGGATAATTGATTGTGATTGTTGGGATGGATCGACTAAATGCGGGGGTTGGGAGGATCAATTAAATGTGGGGGTTGAGTAAATGAGGTTGAACGAGAGAGAAACGGTGAGTTTAAAGATAGAATGGAGGACGGGTGAAATGAACAATGAAGATTTTGGGGTAAGATATTATGAGGGTAAGAGAGTCATTAATAGAGTAATAATCTTCCTTCTATTAAATCAAGAATATTTGGAGCCTTTTGGTGAAAGCACTCCATCAGGTACACAAGGGTCCACTAACTTTCTAACTTCATTTAATTGAAATACACCTTTTAATAAATGTGTAATATCTATAGGGTTATTTAATGAGAATACTCTAAACTATTAGAGTGCTTCTCAAAGTACTCTGAACTCTATTTTAACTAACAATAAAACTGACTATTACACCCCTTCTCTATGAACAAAATTGATGTTTTTGTAACTTGTTATAGCAGGTAAATATGAGGGCTAGCCCACCATTTTCCATTTTTATCAGTCTTCATCTTTCCTTAAATCTATTCTTCCTTCCACTCCACTTTCTTTTTGTTTCAAACCATTTAGTAAGCCATTCAAATCAAACAATTACCTAGCTGCAGAATACGTGGGTGTTGTCCTCTAAGAATTAGATCGTTGGACACTAGCTTCTACGAATATCAACTTCAACCAACATTACAATTTACAAGTTATACAAAGCTTCCATCCCACATTGAAATTTTTGCGAAACTAAGGCTCAATGATTGCATAATGCAAAGCTCCAAACTTATTTTTATTCGGATTCATGGCTTCCGTCTACGGTATCAACGATGAGGAAGGTGACGGTTCTCTGTAAATCCTAGAAATTCCCATCAAATTTAATTACGTTTTCACAGAAAGAGCTGATTTTACTCAAGAAGATTAAAGAAATTGAGCAAAGTATGATGAATTAGAAAAATTAAGGTTTTTAAAGCTGGAGAAAGGATTGAATTGAAACCATAGAAATTGGAATTGAAATTCAAATTAGGTTGTAAAAAAGGGCCGATTGTTGTGAGGATTGAAGAAATTGAGCAAAGTGTGATGAATTGATTCGGAGGAAAGGTAGATCGATGGATGACACCAAAAGAACTAATACCTAGAAACGCAGAGAGGTATGGAAGAGTTAAAAGAGAGGGAAAAAAAGGGGGTTAAAAAAAGGTGTAAAAGAATCGTTCACCGGCTAAACAGGTAGCCAGTCAACCAATTTTAGTACAAGGAAAAGGGTATAATAATTGGTTTTATCATAAGTTAAAATTGAGTTTGAAGTATTTTAAGAAGCAACTCTATAATTCAGAGTATTTTCATTAAATAACCCATATCTATAAAATGCTTTGTCTTAAATTTTTTATTTCAAAGTTTTACAAATAATTCAAGTGAAAATTTAGTAACTTTTTTTTTAGGATTATTGATTTTGTACCAAGTTAGTTTTATTGGAATATAATACTCATAAAAATATAGATATACTTATAAAACTAATACAAAAATAAATTATACTCCCTCCAATTGAGGGTTTTCTTCCCTCTTTCCTATTTGAGTCAATTGAGGTGATCTTCCCTCTTTCCTATTTTGAAGGCTTTTGTGTGGTCCAAATTTAATTGGATGTGGGGTAGTGTATTTTGTGTGCTCCAAGTTCATTTCCTTAATCATTGTGCCAAAAAGAAAAGGGAAGAAAACTCTTAATTGAAGGGAGTATTATATTATATACTCTGTATTTATAATCACAATAGCTTACAAAATTATAAATAAAAAAATACTCAACAAAATAAATTACAGTTTAATGAAGTGAATACTAATTTGTGAAAAACTATCAATTTATTTAATATTCACTTTTTAAAAATGTAGTATAATTTAGCCAGTTGGTCTTGCTTCAGACAGACCATTTTGGTGTGAAGCAATAAAACGGAATTTTGTAACCACTTTACAGTTAGAGTTAGATGTAACCACTATTGAAAACAAGTTGAAATGGTCCGTTTGAAATAAGAATTTGCGTAATTTAGCACACTCTCCCGGATTATATGGGTTATTGTTATGTTAAAATTTCAAACGGATTAGTTTATAATATTGGCCATGTCGGAAATAAGACCGGTGACTTGCGTCGGAACATGCTTAGAAAACATGCCAAAATTGGTGTATGCCGCTCTTTTCACCGTTTTACAATCGAAAAATATAAGTTGTCTAAATAATAAATCGATTTTGCTATTATCGCTTTAACCATATCACTAATTACATCACTTCTAATGTTGTAGCTATAAACATCAATTTTTTATATAATTTTTTAATTCATAATATAATTTAGCGTGTTTGAATTAATTTTATTTTTATACTTATTTCATATTTGACACAAGAATGTTAATATGTCGGGTTTAATTTTCAAAAGTTAACATTACAATTCACTTTGTTAAATATTTGATAAGAACAGTGTTCGAAAGACAAACCCATGCTATTTACACGAACGTAAAACTAGTATGTCCTAATATAGAAAAGTATATAATTAAATGGAACGGCTCAAAACGGAATACCTATAGAACGGAGGAAGTATAAATGAAGAGAACCATATCGAACGCAGATTGCCTTTTCAGAATGAAAACCAAAAACCTAATTATAATAAAAGGACAAACTTCCATAACAAAAGCTTGAGAATTTCCCACTAAATTCTAAAATCCATTCAAAATTACATCAATTAGCGTTAACCAAAAAAGGCATTGGAACACTATTGAGTGGATCAAAATTGGCAACTTTAAATGAAATGAATTGATATTATCACTATTTACAAATATTGCTTCAACCACTAGAAAGCTCACCTTATCTGATCGAAAGGCAATGAATTATGCAAAATACAGGATACTTGAACAACATGCCAAGAAACTCTTCTTTCCCAACTTTGTGCTCCTATACTGTTAACAAAGACTTGATTATTCCCTTTCGCGCAACGATGAACCTGGCATAGCCATGGGGTCAATAGCAAGGCCACTAGGTGATAAGTCATTCGGCATGCCAAAAATGGGAATAAATCATTTGAGCTGAAAACGCAGCTTCCAATCCTCCGATTTGTATTCTTTGTTCCTTGAACATTCCTTTAGCTTCTAGAAGCCATATTAAAATAAAGTTATGAGAGTAATACTATGGATCTACGAGCCTGCAAGCAACCTTTGATATCGTTCTAATCTCCGAGAAGAGTCATTCAATGACTTGATCGGGTCATGACATGCATCGTTCACATGCAATCTTCTTGATTTTCTTCTCCTCCGGCACAAGAAATCTTCGGTATCTAATACATAAGACACCTACCACATGACAAATTACCATGTGCAATCAAAAAAGGACAACCTTCTCAAAATGTCTATCTCTTCCAATGATCAAAGTACCTTGGACGAAGTACACGCTATCTTGCACTCTAGACCATTCACAATTTGGAGCCCCTGCATTGCCTCTGAGGCGCCTGAGATTTCGTCTCCACTTGCATACTTCCGTTTATTCCTGCTACAGTTATATCCCACTTCAGTTAAATCCCACTGGCTCAAAGCAGAAACAGCAGCAATAACAACATTGTCCCGGCCTCCGGCCTTGAGGACTTCCACAAAAGGGGGGCTCAGGGTTGGACGTATACAACCTTACCCTCGAGAGGTGGTTGTTACTGATGACCCATAAGCGCAATTAATTGTTGGATGATGTATACTTCACAATAAACATAAGCGCAATTAATTTATGAGCCACTCCACTACATTCCATCACCATTCGGAATCAAAGAACAGTGAATCCTTAAGACTGTTATGGAGATGGTTAACTTAACATTATAGACCAAATAATACATACTTGTAGTTGAGTAGTGGAAACAGTAGATACCTCCTCAAAAAAATGCCAGGCTTCTCTTTCTTGTCTGGGACAGCTGAGAGGAAGTCTTCATGTAGGTAAGCTGAAAAGTTTGGGTCCATCGCAACAGCTGTCAATTCTGGCTTATCTTGACATTTTTCCATTAATTGGATGGACAGGCGAGTAGGCGAAGATGACTGTAGATAAATAAACACAAAATAGATAAACATATGGGGAGATTGCAGACTGAAACAGAGCTTATCATAAAACACAAAAACAATGAACATCAATACCCCAACAACTCAAACAGCTCCCACAGATAGCGGGGTACCAAAGTTGTTAACCCTTGGTTGTTGACACAGATAGGCACTTCCTCATAAACCATATTGAAAAGAATAGAATTGAATATTTGTTAATAAATATAAGTGTGACAAGTTTAGTTAGCCTTTTGCTTTATTCCATCATAGAAGACTATTGAGTCTTTAGCTCCATGTGAAATAGAAACAACCAAAATTAACAAAGAAAGCACAGATATGCTGACATACACATTCAACACGATAGATGTTCTCATCATGGAGGATAACACGAGCATTTTCATGATAGACAATATCTAAGAATCTTTCAGGTTTCCTTAATCTCTCATATGCATATAGCTGAAGAAGTTTGTTGTCGACATCATCTGAGACTAATATTTGAAGCTGAGGCAGATTAAAAGAGCAAAAATTAGTTGTCGTAAAAGGAAGAATGTAACAGATTAAAAAGTAAGAGAACTAAAACAGACCTGCTTCACAAGCTTATATATAAGCTTATCCAATGTAAAAAGAAGATATGATTGAGTACCAACAATAGCCCGGCATTCATCCTCAAATTTAGTGTTGTCAAACGAGCCATCAACCAAACTATATAGAGCATTCATGAACCTGTAAAAAAATAAAAGGAATATTATTCAAGCTAAATGCAATTACGATCATCGAAAATCAGTAAAATTAGTTATTCAACACTACAACCAGCTAGAATTACAATCATCAGCTAAATAAAAAGTTCCAATATTAGACATTTGGACAGACCTTGAATACAGGTCAGATGGAGCAGTATCACTTGAGGATTTCCATTTCTTGTCCGCTGTTGATGAATTAATCTTTGCTGACTGTACTCTTTCATACAAAGTCTAGCCAAAAAAGGTAACGTGGGATGAAAATGGCTACATAGGAATAGCTAAGTACTTCTGTCTCGCAATAAGATTCACACTCATCTTGGAACAAAAGTTGAAGGAATATTGACGAGAGGTATGCAGGTGGGCCCAGTATAGTAACAAGAACTGTTGAAGTGGGAGTAAAATGAGTGACATTCTGGCAAAGTAACGATGAGGAGTCTAGGGAAACGCAAGTGGAAACAAGTGAGGATTTCTTGTGAATATCATATTTTCTATGGAGAACACTGCCCAGAAAAATTACCTAAAGATGAATGATGTGTGAACCTTATTGTGAGACGGACTAAATGTCCAATGAAAAACTGATTCTTACTTGATGGAGTCTAAACAGAACATAGAAAGAGTCATTTCCATAGAAGACACGGGAACCTTTTGCTCTTCCATTCAAAGATGCAGGTATGTGCTTTGCAAGGGGCTTTGAAGTTTGCAAAAATCGTTCTGAAAGTGGAAGCAATGATCCATCACCCTCTTCTTCTACATTCGTCATTCCTTCAGCTTCTCCCTCGCTTTCAGCCTTATTATCACCATGTTCAGGCGAGCCATCGTCCCCATCACCAGACTCACTACCAGAAACATCCCCGTTTTCTGAAGCATTCTCACTCTCTTCCGATGACCTGTGAGCGCTTTCCTCACCTTCGTCGTCAGCAAGATGTAAGTTGCCCCTCTGTCTTCTCAGATTTGGGCCATTTGTCGAACTGTCATTCGTTTTATTGGCAAGCTCGGCAAAATTATCTTCTTCAAAATCTCCATTTGGAGATAGCTCCCCCTCTTCTCTTTCAGCTCTGGCATGTCCATTAGAGTCTTGACAATATCTTATGTCTTTACTAGCTTCTGTGACGCCCCCATTTGACATTGCAACTGCTCTTGTAGAATCAACAGGCTACAGGATAAACAACACTAAAATCAATTGAAAACAAACAAGAATTTGCTAGTCACGTTGTTGAATCACCAAATCAAAATAGTAGCCGTGTGCCGTTACAAATATTATATAGAGGCAAGGTTGATAGAAACAGCATAATTTTCAACAACATGCTCTGCTGTTAAACTTACTTACACAAAGACGTTCTAACCCCTATCATCTTTGTTTAAACATGCTAGGAGTATTTGTTAACAATGAAGACGTTCTAACCTCCAATGAAGGCGCATTTCTACCATTTGATCTTTCACGGCCGCTACTATCAGCTGGATTCGCAGATCTAAATGGCATTGCACCAAGACCTGGACAAAAAGTAAGGTAATTTTTAGCCAAAATTTTACTAGTAGATTAAGACGAAGTGAAACTAAGATCATAAGAGTTAAATAAAATGATCCATGTTCCTTTTACTTCTAGAACTTTCCTAGACTAACAAGATTTAACTTGTTCTTGTTTAGGTTTTGCAGCATAGTACCCTTGGGCCCAATGGTACTCCACCTCGACTGCAAGTGTTGGACCCGACACAGTGTCGAGATTCAGACACTACTAGATTTTGGAAAATTTCATGGTTTTGGCCTAAAATAAAGTGTCAAAGTGTCCGGACACACGACACATAGGCTAAGTGAAAAAATGAAGCAACATAGCTTGAGCACTAAAAGGGATCTTAGATATGCATTTCATTGTGCCAAACCACGAAAGCAGAGTGGGTAGAAGATTTTCTGAATCTGGTTGTCAATTAGCTAGTCATATTGGCGTTCCTAGAGGGATTAAAAAACAGACCGGATGTGTTGTCGTTGTTTCTTCCGTGAAGTTGCTCAGCTCCAGAAGTAGGGGACACGTTGGAACTGATCAACCGTTCATTACAAGGGCTTGGTTTGAGAAGACCAGATATTTGATCAACCATGGTGCCATTATTTTGAGACCTAATTTGAAGCGGGGCACTATTACTGGGATCAAGACATCCATCTGTAGCAAGATTGACATAACTTGATTGTTCAGGGGGACTAGATTCATCTCCATTTCTTGAAGCATGGGAGTGCTTATGAGTAGTAGCACGGCCACTAGGACTTCCATTGCTATCACCAGTAGCAAGACCATCAATTTTATCGGTCTCATTCTTCACCCTCAAAACATTCTCAGAGTCCTCTATTCCCTGAACCCGAGCTGGCACACCAAGCATGTGTTCTAGGAATGCAGTCCAGATTTTCATCACTTTTTCCAGTTGATCTGCTGTGCAGACCTCTCCACAGGAATATTTCATGAGCTGATATAAATCTTCATGAATCTCGGTATCAGGATACTCAAAGTCCATATGGGCATTAATAGGCTGTCTGTTTCCTGCAGCAACAGCAAGGAGTGCATCATCCTCTTTGCACTTCTGCTCACTGAGTTCTTTAACCTCAGCCAATAAAGCTGCAATAAGAGCAAAAATATGAAATAGGTCATTAAAAAAGAAAAATAGGGTTTGGTAGATTGCGTACAAGAGCATTGGGTAGAGTTAGTAGATACTACTGAAAAAGACATTGGTTAGCCACAAGATGTTCATCACAATAGCAAGATGCCAAAGTTCTGATATCTTAATATCAAATAGACCACAGCTAGCTGTGAGAACAAAGTTGGCAGATTTCTGATTCTAGATTACATACTTTGCATACGATCAAAACATCGGTATCACAGGACTGAAAAACAATAGACGCTTGTGCAGAAGGAACAGGAGCATAGTATTACATGTTATGCAATGACAAAGATTACCTTTTGTGCTTAAGCTTTTAGTATCCTGCTGTTTGAAGTAGAAGCTACGGTGGTCAAGTGATTTGTGATAATTTTTTGCATATATTTCAGCCCAAACTTTATTGAAATCAGCACGGCATCTGGCCCACTCCTCTTGCTTCTGTTTCAAACGAGTTAGTATAACAGGCAAAGCAAGAGTTGCATTCTTCTTTAATACATCCATGACATCAAGACCATGGTCACCATACAACCGCTCAATGCACCTCATATTTATAGCTGTTGGCAGAAAAGAAGTATGTCAACATTATGTCACGATCAAAATATCACTATTAAGACAACTAAATTCCAATCAGAACTTACCAGTAAAATGTTCCTCTATTCGGATTGGATTTTCAGCTTTAATTTTGTTATCGTTGATTTTTTCCAACAGCTCTTCCACACGTTTAATCGTAACATTGACGGACTCCAGCAACATGTCTAGTTCGAACCTGAGTGAAATCAATGGATAAGTATTAGCATGCCGATTGAGCAATAATACATAATGTTTGTTTAATTTTGCATAAGAGTCGCTGTTAATTATAATGCTCTAAGAATAGATTTGTGCGTTCCACAAGGGCGATCATTAGTTGGCCTTTTTTGTGCAAGTGGCCAAGTGGGCTATTATACTCAGCGTGTAACCACATTCGTAATAAGACTGATTCGAATTCATAATACGAAAATGCAATTCGCTTAACATAGAGTATAAGTTGATAAAAAAAAAAGTTATAATCAAACACCATAATTCGATGTAATTCGAAAACCGTAATTCGCGCGAATCAGTTCGCGATTCGTTAGGCAATTAAGCGAATCCGGTAACCCAGGTTTTAGTTGTAATAGAGCTGAGCTTCAACATAAGGACGTATACTGATGGACGATAAACCGTAGCTATTTCAAACAAGATGATACAGGCAGTAAAACAATGGTAGGTTGCGCCGTATATTATTCAGTTACTTGATACTGCAATAAAAACATCAAAGCCTTAATCCTAAAGGCGGCTAACATCAATCCCGTTTCACTGCCAATACGAGATCAAAACAAAGTGGGATAAACCAATAGGTTATATTAGTAGTGTCAATGGAGTAAAACAGAGAGGCATAGGTTTGTGAAAAAAGTGTCAAGAGGGGAAAAAAGAGGGAGAGAGACGTTTAGACACGGAACTATATGGGGAAAAACTTGGAAAAAAAACTCAAATAATAACATAAAAACAATGAATTCAAACTCTTATCCACCTGAATTCTCTCTCCTACTCCGCTCCCAATTTCATATTTTCGCATGTCGCCACACAAAAACCATAAAGGCAGAAATGTGAAGCTACAAACAATGACATATCTACCTGTCATCTTCACAACGAAATAGGCTCTCCTCGTATTGATTTTTTCGCATGTGCTTAAAAGAGTAGTCTTCGCTCCCAGAGGTTACAGAAACCCAGTGGTCGTTCAGTACTTCTATTCCCAGATCAGTCCTTTGACTTGCCACAGGAATCGGATACTGCACATACGTATACAATAAAACTACTGAAGAGAATAAATAACCATGGTACTTATGAGAGAAATATAAAAGAGAGACCCGTACATTCATAGGAAGAAGTCGATAACTAGGTGTGCAGCGCTCACAGTTCGAAAGGTCAAGCTCTTGAATAGGTTTTCCTATATACTTATCTTTGCTCGAGTTTGAAGATATTCTGAGATTTGCGACCTCTTTACTCACATAGAGACCACTTCTATCTATCCGGTCCCTTTCCTTGCAGTCATGATTTCTATCTCTGTCTTCTCTTACATGTTCTTTCTCTCTCTCTTTATCCTCGGCCTTCACATATTTTGAAGGACCATCACTCCAGGAGATTTCCGGCCACAAAGATTCTGGAAGGAAATTAAAGTTTGATACTTTGATTATAGTGGCAAAACTAAAAGACTACTTCATATTAACTGCACCTCAGCCTCCCAGATTCATAAGAGGTCTGAAAAATACTAAGAAATTAAACTAGCAACGAACAGCAAGTAACATTCGCAAAGACCAGCAGGTAACAGTAATAGACAGTACAGTTGAATAACCATAAACCAATTGAATACAATAAGTAGATGGTAAACAGAAGAGGCAAAATGCATACTTTTGCTCATTACACTGCCAAGGAAGCCATCTGTAAGACACCACAACTGTCGTCAGATGCAATCCATGCAAACCTTACAAGAGTAGAAAATTAGCTAGTAGGAGAAAGGTTTCAAATATTACCATTTTTTTCACAATATGTCAGAAACACATCAAAGGCTTCCATTAGTTCAGGATATTTTCCAAGTATATCACGTACCTGAGATAAAGTAGAGAAACCATAGAAGGACTCGCGATGCAATACTCTAGTACTCAAGAACATCTAAGAAAATTTATAGAGGCTTTAAAAAGCATCAGGCTGCTTTTTTTTTACAGCAAGGACATGAAGTCGTGAAGAAGTGGAAATGGCTTGAGTACAATGATAGTTAAGTTCAGATTGAAAATTCATACCAGAGAATGTAGTTCTTGTTTAGTGATTATTTCCCTGCTATACATATGAAGGCATTTCAAAAATTCTTGATAATCATCAGGATTATGCAATCTATCCTTGACTTTTTCGCAGAATGCAAACTCTTGGCTGTACATAGCTGCAACAAGATTTTCTATTTGAGGATCGAGAAATAAATTTAAATTGAAAGGTGCAAAATACTGATAGTAATACCTCCAATCCATTCCAAACTACCCATCCACTTTTTAAAGACAAACTTCTAAAATACGGACCTCGAGTATATTTTGTCAAATTAAACAAATATGTATGTATATATATATATATATATATATATATATATATATATATATATATATATATATATATATATTATACATAACTTACATATTTATGTTTGTTATAAGATAGGAAGAGGTTTACGAAAATTATAATTTCAACACGAAAGAATAATAATGGAAAAAAACATGGGTCAAAGTGTCATCTCATAAACCGTGAAAAGTAAAATAGGTAGTTCGGAATTGATTGGAGGTACTAATAAGTAATAACCTATTGAAAAATAAAACAATGGTAATATAGCGCTTCTCAAACTAACTAAACCCTATTCTGTGTTCCTCTGTAATGCTAATCAGGTAGCTTACATAATAAAAATCAAAGACATGGTAAAGCAAAAGAGCACTTAGAATTAGGGATGTCATTGACTCACTGAGGCAGGGCAAGGGGAAAGATCTAGAACCATATCCGTCCCATTTACTAGCTAGCTATCTAAATTAACAACTGTATTTACTAAAAATATTTAAAATCATAGTAGTTTTGATTTTTACTCAATTCAAGAGCTGAATTGATTTCAAAAGGTAAAATTACAAAAGAGCCATAATAATATTAATTATCTTGATAGATGGGCAAAGCGGTATGAAGCAGTTACAATAGAAAGTCTACTCAGGCCCCACCAACCATGGGAGGTATAATGTTTAATCCTCGTACCCATCCTACTACCCGAAATAGTAAAATACTACTCACATCAGCTTCAACAGGGAAAGCTAAGTGGGGTATCCACTTTGACCCACCATAGTGACATTCCTACTTAGCAACCCCGGACCATGGTTCTATGCTCCCATTTGGAGGTCAGTTAGGAAAGAACTAATGCAAACAGAGCAGCTATTAAAAATTTCACATGGTTATATTAAAGAATCATGCGGGCGAACAGTAAGGCACACACGCACACATTATGCAGCACTAGAAGTGAGGGACCGCAAGATCAAACATTCACATCACTACATAAGCGTTCAAAGTAAAGTTAGGAGCATACTTTTCAGACCATTCTTATCATCAGAAGTACCAGACACTCCCCGAGGGCCGTAATTTTCAGCAGCATGGTCAGCAACAGAGCCTTCACCCCTGTAAGTAGATAACATCTATGAGAAAATTGGTTGTCAAGTCAATCTCACTCACTACATTTGTAATAAAGTTTCCACCAATCTGTTTAATAACCTGTCTTTATCTTTATCTAGCCGCCTCCTCTGCTCCCTTTCAACTTTTAATTTATCGTTTTCAACATCAGACCCATCAATGGTGAATTCCCGATCCTTCTGTGAAAGGTGAATTGATAGAACATAATCAGGAGGATAAAATAAAGCCCCAACTCCCCTATATTGCGGTCGTACGGTAAGACAAGCCCAATAAAATGTGGCCCAGTATAAGATAACACTTGTATTTATGGAGCCTTTAATTTTTTTATTTTGACAGCTTGATATTTTATCATGACAGACCAACCTACTTAAATGTGCCAGTTCCAACCATAAAATATCAGGTTATCAAACTAACCTATATAACTAGTCGTAAAAAGTAGAATTCGATGAAATACCCGATCGTTATGTATTGGTCTTGTTGTAGGCATGGCCGAGTTCCTGTCCCCAAACATAGCATTCCTAACTGATGGAGCATGCTGACTAGCAGCTGTCGCAGAGGTATCTGGAAGAAAATGGGTGAACTCTTCAAGGAGATCCCGATGGTCTTGAAAGAGCAAAGCTACCTGCAGAGAGTATAGAAGATTTGTAGTAACTGCTACACCAACAGGAGAACAATAGCCCTCTATTCCCTTCTTTTTTCTTTAAAGTTAAATGAGTAGTAGGAAGCCAATTTAACATACCTCCTGGTAGACCTCACTGATGGTCTTGTTTTCTTTCCTATACATATTCAAAATATCAAGAAATGACTTGTAAACTCGGTCATCACCTTGAAACCGCAACTGCAACACGAGACGTATAATCGTTTTAAGTTAAACATCTATGGAACAATAACCTGATACGAAGTATTGAATTCTTGATCAAAAGGATACCTTAATTTTATTAACAAAATTAATTGCTTCTTCAAATTCTACTGGCTTCTTCGTTAGAGGCTGCTCATCCTCGGGTGGAAGGGTAATTTCAAACCCCTTGGGCAAAAAAGTGTTGAATCCCAATATCAAGTTCCGGTGCCCTTTGAACAATTCTTTAACCCTCGCTATGACACCAGTTGTGTCAATTCTATAAAATGCCAACAAAAAAAGCAATTGATAAGTTCCACATGCTGCATGATAAAATCACAAGTGTTTTGGCACACTAAAGAAGTTCGATGATGATTAAACCTTTGAGCTTTAAAATCCTTCATAACTTCAAGAAATTCATCATATTTCTCCTTCTTATCGGAGAACATTTCCTTGACTGCCTTCAGATACGCTAAGGCATCATTAGTAGTTAACCTCTGCATACTGCCCTGAGTGCTAACCCCACCACCTACCATTTGTGATTATCTATGCCTTTGTCCTGGAAATTAAGCAAGTTCCATCAATGAAGAACATTCGCATTTCAATGACATGCATTATGTTTTATAACACAGATAATCAAATTGATTAACCTCTTGTCTATGTAACTTACCAAATAAGGAAACTAATTTTCTCCAATCGACGGCCTACAGAAAAGGGAAACAAAACATAAAGATCAACACTTTTCACCTAAAAGATACTGTGCACTACCGATTGCAGCCGAATTGAATCATATTGAATACAAATCCCCCATCAGCACTTAACCAAGAACAGCAACTGAGCATCACAACTGGTACCAAAATGAATGTGTATATGCTAAACCGAGATGGATTTCGAATAAAACCCACAACAGCTTAAATTAAGCAACAACAGACATGAGTTGGCTGTATAAATTAAACTTGTAATCAATTATCTCAACAACAAATCAAAGCTCTAATATTTTGCACTGTTTTTTGAATTCAGTCTGTAATCACCAGAACTATAATCAAAATAATTTAAAGCAACTGCAACAAAATAACAATCAAACAAAAACCATAAGGGAAAAATCTCAAACTCAAATTGAAAACAAAAGTAGATCTAAAGACATAGAACAAAAATAACAAAAGCTTAAATTAAAACAAAGATAGCAGATCATAAAGATGATAATTTAGCATTACTTGAAAATTAAGCAAACCTTAATCATTCTTAACCAACATAATCAACAAATCAATACTTTAAATACCTAAATAAATAATAAAATAAAACAAAAAAGATCGCTGTAAACTTACAGTTGTGTTTAATTTTGGTGCGAAGACAACCCACAATCTAGTTTCGATAATCAGTATGTTTCTGAACAAATAAAAAAAAAAAAGATAACAAAAAAGAAAATAAGAAAACAAAGTTAAGTTCGATTACTTGATGAAGGTATTAAGAAAACCCATAATCATGATTAAGAGAAGGTATTAGATTAAGGAAGGAAAGAGGGAGAGTTTATCTGGTTGATAGAGAGGGAAACTTAGAGAGAGAAAGATAGGGAGAAAGAGAGAGAGATGAGGGAAGGGATTTTTGAGCTTTGTGAATAATAATAATAATAAGACAAGGAAGGGAAATAATAATAATAATAATAATAACTTAAGTAATAAGGGTGATAATGTAATTTGTAATCTGTAATGTAATTTTGGAGTAATTTGTTTGTAATTTTTTTGGGAGTTATTATGGCGTGAGATACAAATAAGGGTGTTATACGAGAAAATAGTAGTAGGGGATAAATGGCAACACGTCCAAAATGGTACACATTTGAAACACACAAGAGATTAGGGATATATGGTCTTGAATTTTGACTATTGAGTAGGATGGACTTTCAATTTTCACATTTTTATTGGTAATATAATATCAGTTTTTCTAACGTATACTCTAAGGATACATGTTAATAAGTCGAATATGGAATGATTTCTAGAATATTCTCATCATAAATCCAAGTATAAACTCACTTTTACCATATTTAATGAGAATATCTTTTAAATCTTTCTCTAATTAGCTTATTAACATGTGTCATTAAGGCTTAGAAAAACCGAAATATTAATTGGTCGAGTAATCTCTTACTCGGTAGAGTAATATGGGTCAGGGATCTTTTCACAAGGCCACTCGATAGAGTAACCATGGTACTCGGTTGGGTAGGCCTTACTCAGGTAAGTAGATCTGCGGAAAACAGTAATACAAGCACAAAACACACAAAACCATTCACAATAACAGTTCCTACTGAAATCCGTCTCAAACAACAACAAGACCAACATGTGAATCACAGCATAACCAAGACTAACATCAAGGATTATAAATATACATGTATTAATGATTACAAACATATAATGATGATCATAGACATGAAATTAAACCCAATGACAATAGATTAACAACATAATACCAACATCCAACACCCAACAACATGTGAACCACAACGGTTAATTGAACATCCAACAATCCATATTTTCAAGACAAGGATACTTAAAAGAATAAATATTTAACATGATAAACATCAAATCTAAGAAAATTAACTACTCAAATCTAAAAATAAATATTTTCAACACCCCATATACGTTAATTTTTTGGCACTTCAAAACACCGTCCTTAAGCCAAGAATCCACTCCAAGAAGCCCAAAGACTAAAAATAGGATAATTACAAGACAAAAGATAAGAAAGACAAACTTTGTAAGATGAGATTTTTTTTTGGCAAAAAAAAAAGAAATTGTTAAAACTTTCTTACCTAGAAAGAAGGAGAGCGAGAAAAGATGAAGTTTTGGCGCAAGAATCAATCGATTTGGCGAAAAAACAAATAGGTTATGGAGTTTGTAGTGTTGAGAAAGATGGGTTTTCAATGGAGGAAGAGAGATGAAGGAAAAATCAGATTTTTAGGAAGAAGGCGATGAAGGGAGTAAGGGTAAATTCAAGATTATAATCTAATGAGGAGTCCAATTAGGCTCACAGCACGTCTCCTTGAAGACGTCACAAATTCTCATTTGTGACGGGGCGACCCGTCGCAAGCTTGCGACGGGTTCAATCCACCTCACAAAGAGCAAGTGGCAAGGCAAGTGGGTGGCAAATGGAGCCTCACACTTGCCTTGCCACTTGCTCTTTGTGAGGGGGATTTGACCCGTCGCAAGCTTGCGACGGGTCGTCCCGTCACAAGCAAGACTTAGTGATCCGTCATAAACCGGAGACTGATACCGCCCATCTCACAATATCCAAGTGGGAGGGCAAGTGGTTAGTGGGGGGATCCATTTGCCCTCCACTTGCTCTCTCGCTTGCATATTGTGAGATGGACACTATTCGTCTTCAGCTTGTGACGAATAATGCCCGTCTTCAATGAGAATTTGTGTAAGGCTCAACTAAACCCAACACTAAAGTGGATCTGTTTCCACTAGAATTTGGTGTAAAATTCAATTTTGTACTCTAAACGGACAATTAAGAAACGGTTTTGACCCAAATAAAATAAAAATGGAAGTCTCATAAAATTAAAAGCTATTAGTAATACATTAGCGATTTAAAATATTTTTAACATATAAAAAAATAGAATTATAAAATCATGGACTTTTATTAAATTACCTACTATATGATAAAATCAAGGATGTTACATAGTAGGGTTGTGCGTCAATGGTGCCGATGGGCGGATGGTGAGGGTGGAGTGGTATTGGCTCATGTTGGAGTGCGCTGGTGTTATCGATAAGTAAGGTGTGGTTATGCCTTGTCCATTTTGGGGGGAAAGGGTTGTTGTCGGGGTAGTTGTTCGGGAGTGAACTTCGGGGACGAAATTTGTTTTAAGGGGGGGTGGGGAGATTGTAATACTCGGTCGAATGGGTGGTTCAGTCGGTCGAGTGGGCTCGGGTATCATTAGGTAGTATGTGACACCCCGCGATTTTACAACAAATTAAACTCATAGATTGCGACGGGAAATATGAGATTAAAAAAAATATAAAAATAAAACGGCAAATGTCACTTAGTCAAAAAAATCAGAACTACGAAGAAATGTAACTTAATTAAATATAAGGAATCACGATCCCTCGATAAATACACAAATAAAATAATAAGATCTACATTAAACTACAACGTGAAGGTCAATCGTTGTAAGCACAACGCTCGCTAACTCACTCGTCAAAACTCCATACAAACACCAACTAAATCACTCGTCAAAACTCAATACAAACACCAACCTGCAACCTATTTATTCATTAAAAATGAATATCACGGTCAACGGGGAGTAACTCGGGGTTCTCCCAACCATACTTCATCAAAACACACATAAACAAGAACGATACAATCATATTATAACATAAGCAATCTAAATATACTCCATATCATATGTGTAAAGTAGAAGTAATTAATACATCATGCGATCATAAGTAGTAATTAATACATATATGGAACAAAGGAGAGAATGTTAAATGATATCGTGACATTTCACCCTATTTTTCCGCCTTTATTTATCCCATTTTGCTTGCCTTGGACGCTCCCTAGGAGCGATTTTGCGTGTTTTATCTTCCTTTAGCACGTTTCTTGCTTTATCTTGGTTTCGTAGGTGAATTATCACTTGAGACGGTTTCTACCTCATTTTATGTGACCAAGAGGATGATAAGCTACATGGTGTGCCCACGAGGTACCCTAGACGGTCCCACCTACCTTGGAGGCCCTACTTGGCGTGCCAAAGCCATCCCGTGTCAAGGCAAGCCAAATCGAAAAAGAGTTAAGAAGACTCACTAGTGTCACTCTAGTGAAACTTTGGTCACTAGCTAGACCAAAGTGTCTCTCATTCTGTCCATAGTTTCACTAGCGTGACGATGAAGTCACTAGAGTGAGCATAAGAGAAGAAGAGGCAAGATACAACAGTTGTGGTCACGGCCATGACAGGAGTCAAGGACCAGAAGTCACGGTCGTGATAGCAATGTCATGGTCGTGACAGAAGTCGTGTTCCAGCCATTACGGGCGTGACTAACCTGTCACGCTCGTGACTCCTCCGGAGGCCCATTACTTTTTAAAGCCCGTCTCTCCTCTTTTGTAAACATATATATACCCCCTCTTATGTAATTAGAGGACACGAAACCCTAGACTTAGATTAAAGATATTAGATTAGATTAATCCTTTAGTTTAATCCTTCTTCAAATTCCTTCTTAACTAGGTGGAATACCCGTGCTACGCACAGGGCGCCTTGTATAATCGTTTTAATCTGTTCGGTTATATTTGTAATATTCTCTGGTACACCAGTACCGGTCCTTGAAATGTTGTAGCATGTTATGATGCGAGCACTTTATATAAATGGTATTAGTGGTGGTCATTTCATCTAAAACGTCAAGTGTTACCATAATATGGTTAAGTGTAAGTTTTTTTTACCGTACGATGATCCTATATTTGTTTTGTCTTAAACGTATTATAAGCACAAACTGTAGTGTAACACGGTCTCACACGTACTGTCACACTATGAGACGGCTAATTTTTGTTTGAAAGTTGTTCATTGATTGTGCATACATCAGTTATTTTTTCAACATATCGTCTCATAATATGACGATCTCATACTATAATTATCGTTATAGCTATATACTCCTTTATTATTTAATATAATCAAGCACCTTGGAATTATAACTAACCATTAAGCTGCCACTTTCCTTTAAGCTATTCCTATATCATCAACAATCCTAATTTGTTGTCGTTCATCATCGTTCCAACTAAACCTTTTTTTTAGGATCAATTAAATCCTCCTTAACTTACCTTCATGTTGGTCATGTCATCGTGTTCTTTGCTCCTTTCTCCATTCTTTCATCTTAGTTAGTTAACAATATCCCCCTCAATCCTAAATGAATCTATTTGTTGCTTTCATACCGGTTTCTTCGTCCATGCGACTATGCAAATCTAGTTTATATCCAATCGTTGGCAATCCTAACCTTATACTCCATATGAGGAGTTTATATTGATGGTGTAACAAATGCTATCTTGTATTAGTTTTTAATTTTGATTAGATTTCTAAGTCACTCATATTGTTTTCATATGTAATAAAAAAAATGTTAATCTTTCAGAAATTGCTAAAAAATAAAGCTCATATTTATTGGTGTAAAAATTGCATTTATCGTCTTGAAATTGTTACTCTCCGTCCCAATCAGTTGCTTACTTTTTATTAAAATACTTCTCATAAAAAGTATAAAAGTTAAACAATTGAATAGGACAGGAAGTATATCAAAAACATTTGACTAATTAATAATACTCGGTAATTCTAATCATCAATATGTTAGGAATGATTCTGAGTAGCAATAATGTAACATGACATAATAAAGATTTACCTAATTCGTACATATTATCAATCTCAAAATTATACTATGATAACATTTAAAAATAATGCAAATATTATTAGAAAAATCCATTAATCATGTTCATGGATGTCGGTCGTTGAATGAACTTTAGCATTTCATGAAAGTTAGGGTCTCTCATATCGGTCAAAAAAATTTGTTTACCTGCGTAATAAACATTAAAGTATCTTATCAAACTTCTTACTTTGGGAAGCATAATCAATACTACTTCATGCATAATGAAAACTTAGAGATGTTAGAAACCATGGAAATACTAACAATGAGTAACATTATTTAAAAACAAAAATAGCGTAAATATCAAATATGAAGCACTGAATGAAATTAAGATTATAATAACTATCCAATATATATGTTTAACGTTAGAGGAGAGTAGGCGAACTTATCTATTTAATCCTTTTATACGTGTAGTTGTGTACTTTTGGAAACTCTAGGAAGCCTAGAGTTTGCTTCTAATTTGTATAACTAAATTGATTATAATATTACTTTACATAATTAATCATACATATTTTATTAAGTAGTTCCGAAAGTTTCGAGACTCTATGGTAGCTCTAAATTTCAACTTTTAATGTGGGAGCTCAAAAGTCATTCTCAATGGTTGGACTCTCTAATATGGCTCGAAAAGTTCATGTTTTAATTATATAGAATGAATGATGATTAGTTATAGATCTACTCTTGTAATCGGTTTTTCTTCAGTTTATATGGACGATTGGTGACAAAGTCTTCTCCTTATTCAAGATTTCTTATTCATTTATGTTAATGTCATTTCCTAATTAATAGGTAAATTTCTCAATCCCTTTTATTTACTTGTTATTTCTTGTTTTATCTCAGTACTTGCTTGTTTTATTTTATTATGTCTCGTCTTAATTTCTCATCTTATTCCTCCATATTTCTCATGTTAATTAGTGAGTAGTGACCTGTTAGGGTTAGTGGGGGATTATGGGTATGATTAGGGGGTAGTCTATGCTTGTTTAGTCTTATTATTAATTATTGGTCCTATTTCCAACTCTCCACTCTAGATGCTCGATGAAATACTTGTTTGACAACTTAATTGTTTCTTCACTTGTTATGCATGCTTATAAGATCAAAAGCCTTAAGCTATGCTAGAATTTGCTTGTTTTTTGGTAGTTGGATCTAGTATACACGAGAGCTAGCTAGTGTCGGCCTATGGTGGGGTCGTTAGATCGAGAGATTCGACCCGCTTGCCAAATAGGACCCCAATTGACTTAGACTTAACTAAGAGATCCCCTAGTCACCCATATGAACCCAATTGACCCTAGTCCCCTTTATTTGATATTTATTCGTCTTAGATTAGTTATATTTCCAATTTTTGCATTTATTTTATGTTTTAGTTTAGTCATAACCCAATTTTATATATCGTGACACCTCTCGAGCATAACTGGCTTAGACTTTGCAATCGAATACCCACCGTACCTGTGGACCGATCTTGACTTGCGACCGTGCTAAGTCTTGTTATAAATATTGTTTGACACACAAAACAACGAGTGTCAAAATGGCGCCGTTGTCGGGGACGACGCGATGTATTTGATTTGCTTTCTAGACTTTGTGTTAGTTGTGCTTGTTTGCCTAGGTTATTTCTAATCCTTTTATTTTGTGTCTTTATTTCTAGTTTTCTTTTATTTTCATAAGATTCAATGATGACACAAAGGTTTCAACAACAAGAGTATAGGCAAAGTGAATCTTTTCGCTATGACTTCCATGAGTTTAGAGGGTTTGTTGAGCAAGATAACAAATTCTCATCCTATATCTCTCATAATTAAAGCCCAAGCTACTTCCCTATATCTCCTTATGAAAGCCCCCTCGTGTCCAATTTCCACAACAACCATTCCAAACTACTTACAACCACCCACAAAACCAACCACCTTTTTTTCCCACAACAAGTTGACAACCATGAACTTGATATGCAAAGTATAATCTTTCAAATTATGCGACTGAAAAAGGAATCTCAAGTAAGGGACATGGTTCTCCATGACATTGTAGCCCATGGGAGTATGTTGTCTATTAAATTAGCTCAATTATAAGCCGACTAAGAGCTTGATGAAGAACAAGAGGAAAATGGCAAGATGGATGACGATGAGATATTTTCTCTTGCTTGTTGTCACACACCTTCAACAAATGATATTTGAAAGACTTATGCTCCCCTTTGGGAAGAAGTTTTGATTGAGGATGATAGTGATGATGAGGAGGGGGGATGTGACATTTCTTGTGATCCAAATGATAATGGAGAAATGGAGGATGAGGTATTGGAGGATTTGAGCGATTCTTCCACTTTTGAAGATACATTCTCAAGGGAGGATGAGTGTGAGACAAATTATGAGCCAACTACTTTTGCTCCTCCTACTTGGGATGTTTACAATGATAATAGGGAAGACCATTTACCACACTTTCCTTCTACTACCCACGTAGAAAATGTGTGTGCCATGGGTACTTGGGGAGGTGAAGGCAAAACTTTGGAAGCGAATGTTGACGAAATTGAACTTGCTATCTTTGGAGAATTGAGAAGCCGAGAAGAAATCTATGATTTTGGTAGGTTTGACAATATTTTGGAAGAATTAGAAGCTCTATTCTTCAAAAAGGGCTTGGGTTCTAAGGACGGTCAAGAAGAAAGTGACACAAATGGTAGCAAGAATGACTTCAATGGTGAGAAGTTGACCTCTCCTCCTCCGACTCCTCAACCGTCTCCTTTTCAAGGAAGGGAAATATCTCTTCAACAAGAATCGATTTAGGCCCAATCCTATCATGATTCCCATGGTGAAGGGACATACTTGAAGCATCCCAAAGAATATGAATCATATTTTCTACCTTTTATTGACAAAGGTTGTGAGTTGGTTGGTTTGGAGCATCGCAAGGGCTCGAGTGCCAAGGGTAAGACGAATGGGAAAGCGTTTGGCAAGCTCCCTTTTATGCTAGGTTAGCCAAGGTTTGTGCTTAGGTGGCCATTGTCCTATTTGTCCCTATTTGAATCTCATGCACAAGCTTTTGATCGGTTGCTAAGTGTAACACCCGCAAATGTACCCTATTTTTATAGTAAAAATATTATACGGATACTTTTCACCGAAATTTAGTTTTAGTTTAGAATTATATTTTTCCGTGTCTAATTTAGAATTTCCGAGTTCGTATTTGGACTTTACGCGAGATTCCGAGTAAGTTACGTCTTAAGACGTTTTTGGGCTTTTTCTCATGTTTTCCACTTACTCCTTCATATACTCCCTCATAACCCTAACTCCCTCACATTCAATCTTCTTCTTCCACACCAAGTAAACACCAAAAACCCTAACCTCCATGTTTGCTCAATTTAATATCGATTCTACTCCTTCGTTTCTTGCTCAAATTCACTAAGGTTCGTCTTATTCTTTCCCTCTCATCGTCCTCTATCCGTATTGGTAATAAAATTACCGTCTTTCTCGCTTTTCAATTTATCCGTCTTTCTCAAAGGTGAATTATATTCATCTTTTATTATCTAATTGTAGGTGGTGACCTCCAAGACCCCGACAAAGACTACTTCTTGATAGAAGAAGACATCGACGCGGATTGAAGACGCGAAAAGGTAACGGTGAAGGGTTACTCGATATCATTTACGTGTTTTAATGTGTTTTCTATGTTAGAAATCGTATTTAGAATAAGGTTAGTAATCATAGGAATTGTGTTGTTGATGATGGTTGTTATTAGTTGATAATTGATATGAGAATTGATGGTTTGTGATGATAAATGATGTTGGTTGTATGTTGATGACAAGTCGGAGAATGAAGGATCGCGTGCCTGAGACCAGGACGCTGGAAGCGTCGTGAGGACGCTGGCAGCGTTTCTTGCTGCCAGTTTTTCCCTTGGTTGAGTTTCGTTGACCCTTTGAATTCTAATCCCGCCTTGACTTTCCTTGACCCTTTGTACTTAGTCTTCTTGCATTAATGATTTGTTTGTAGGCCACTCCAATTGTCGGGTTTGGATCTCGGGTCTCAGGTTTGACTTTGACTTTTGTTGACTTCTGGGTTTGACTCTAAAAGTTGACTTTAAATATTAATGTTTCGAATATATGATAATCCCTTCGCTTGTATCGCATGTTTTTGTGACGGTTTTTGATATGTCCCACTTTGAGTCGGTTTTACAAATGTTACGGTTTGAGCACAAATTTTCTATGTGCTTTGTACTCTCATTCCTTTGGCTACCTCCACGTTCGTAAGGCTGGAAAGTCGGAACGGGGAGTGTATCCTTACTGCTTAATTGCATGTGTTAGTGGGCATATGACGACGTTGTTGGGAGGCGAACGCTTTGCGTTGATCGACCCGGCCGTCAAATGTTGTATACTTGCGAGGTGGTGTCATTTGCATGTAGCGTACCGCTTGTTTTGATGCTTGTGCTCTTTTCCGCCTCTTTCGTGAATGTCGACCGAATTTGGGGTACTCGGCGTCTATGATTGACCGAGTCTTGGATGCGAAATGTTTATCGCATGTCGAATCGGAAAATGTGATTTCGAGAGTCTGGCCAGGTTTAGACTAGGACCGGATATTTATATCGTCGTTCTACCAGGAGGAAATTAGTCTACCTATACAAAATGAATTGAATCGTGTATACGTTCAGGGAAATGTTGTATCCCGTGGATGCCTTTTAATCATTCTTGCATGTACACGGTGCTAGTGCGTGTCATTTACCGTGAGAGATGTCGTCAACGTATTGTACGTTTGGTTGGATGATTATATGATTGATTATTCATGATCTTTGGATACTTGGCATGGTTTGTTTGTCGAGTCTCAATCTTATCATACTTATGCCGCTAACGGTGAGATGCAAGCCCTAGTGAGAGTATATGGTTGGCTAAGAGTGTCATCCCCGAGTCTTTCTATAATATGATGGTTACGGATTTGTACTTCATATGCTCTTATCTTTATATATTGAATTGCCTATTTATCCTTCTCGTATTTCGTTTGTATATCTATATATATGCATGCTTCTACTTTTGTATTTCTGTTTATGTACGTTTAATGTGATATGGCTGGGAGAACCCGGAGTTACTCCCCACTGATTGCGGCGTTCATGTTTTTCATGGATGAACAGGTTGCTTGATTGGATGGCTTTTTGCTTGTGGTATTTTAGGTTCGGGTGTGAGCTAGCGGGCGTTGGCCTGGATGAGTCACCTCTAGACGTTGTTTAGCTAGTTGCTAATAACTTTGATGTTGGATAACATTTTGAGAGACTACGTCTCTTGTAGTATTTTATACTTTGGTTTGTAATTATTGACATTTTCCGTACCTTTCTATTTGCATGTAAATTTTTTTAAAAGCATCGTATTTTCCGCTATATAAATCACATGCTTGTTATGTATTATTTCCGCATTCGCGAGGGTTGTCACAGTTGGTATCAGAGCTTTATCGCTCCCGACGCACATACATGAACCCTAAACTTAAACTACTTGACCTTGAAATAATAAATGAGAGATGGGTAGAAGTTAAGGATTCTACTTGGTAGTCTATTTGTTTATGCTAAGTATTAGGATTAACTTGTTTTGTTTTTGTTTCTTATGAAGATGGTTAGACCTCGAGTAGTAGAGAATGTTATGCTAGAAGCTCTTACGCAAGTGTTGAAGAATCAACAAGATGTGGCTATTGCTCAAGCCAACCAAGTTCCCCCTCGTGGAGAAGATAACCACCAAGGAGGCTACGCTTGGGTGGCTAGCCAAATAGCTAGAAGTAAAATTATACCTTATGGTGGAGAGCCGGACCCTACCGAGCTATCGGAATGGTTCCGAGAAATGGAGAAGCAATTTGATTTATACCATGTCCGTTGAGAGGACAAGGTAAGGATTGCAAAGCACTTCCTTGTAAGGGAAGCAGATAATTGGTGGGCGATTACTAGTGCCACCGCTACTCTTGAAAACGATTTCAATTGGGCTTGTTTCAAAGCTCTAGTTGAAGGTCGATTTTATCCCAAGGAGCTAAAGCAACAAAGGCTCAAGGAATTTATTGACTTCAAGCAAGGTAACTTGTCGGCACAAGACTTCACTATGGAGTTCAACAAGCTTGCTCACTTTGCTCCGAGACTTATCAAAGATGACGAGGACCGAGCTTTCTATTACCGCAACAAGCTTAGTGCTTTACTCCAAAGTAAAGTGAGGAGAAATACTACTTCCTTTGGGGATTTATGTGATGATGCTCTATGGGCCGAGAACTCCATGAAGGCCATTAAGGATGAAGCTATGATGAAGAATCCCTCTCCTTATTTCACTCCTAGGCCTAATTTCTATGGGAAGAGGCTGTTTACTCCGTCGTCCTCCAACTCTTATGCCAACAAGAGGAGATTCAATCCTCCTTCAAATGCAAATTCAAGAGCTCCCGCTCCTTTCATTCCCCGAGCTACTTCTAACGTGGCTCATAGGCCATATGCTCAAGCTCAAGCTCAAGGTCGCTTTTGCAACCGTTGTAGACTTTCACACCACCCCGGTGTATCTTGTTCCAACCGACCTTATATTTGCTTCTTTTGCCAAAAGAGTGGTCACCGTTATGATGATTGCCCCGATCGTAAGTTGCCCCCTCCAATTGCCAAACCTAAGGGTTCTATCTTTGTTATGAGCCGAGACCGAAGCCGATGCTCATCCAGAGATAATTACGGGTATGTTCTCAATCTTAGAGCAACCGTGTCTTATTCTATTTGATACCGGTGCTTCTATGTCCTTTGTGTCTTCGACTTATGCTAATAAATTATCTATCAAGCCTACTTCTAGTGAGGATACTCCCATATCCTTACCATCCGGAGAAATTATCTCTTGTTCTACTCTTTATCCTAATGTTCCAATATCTATTTTGGGTGCTATCTTTCCCGCAAATCTCCTTAAGTTTCCGCTAGGAGAGTTCGATGTAATCCTAGGTATTGATTGGTTAGCGTTATACCATGCTAGATTCGAGTGTAAAGATCAAAAGATTTATTTAAAGAGTCCTTTAGGAGATAGAATAACCTATAAGGGATCTCATCCCCGAAAGGGTGTGTCTTTGATTTCCGCAATGAAATTGGTGAGTATGGTAAGAAAGGGTCACCAAGCATACTTGTGTATTGTGACTTCTTCAACTACTTCTTTGCCAAATATTGAAGATGTGTCTATAGTTCGTGAATTTGTTAATGTGTTCCCCGATGATTTGCCCGGGATCCCTCCCGAGCGTGATGTTGAGTTTTCCATTGATCTTGTACCTGGTTCCGGACCAATAGCCAAAGCTCTTTACCGTATGGCTCCAACCGAATCGAAAGAGTTAAGGAAGCAACCTGATGATATGATTGAGAAAGGTTTCATTCGACCAAGTGCCTCGCCTTGGGGTGCTCCCGTTCTCTTTGTGAAGAAGAAAGATGGTTCCATGAGGCTTTGTATTGATTACCGTGAGTTGAACCGAATTACAATCAAGAATAGGTATCCTTTGCCAAGAATTGAAGATTTGTTTGATCAACTAAAGGGTGCTTCTACTTTTTCCAAGATTGATCTGAGATCCCGTTATCACCAGATTCCCGTCCGTGATGCCGATATTCCAAAGACCACTTTTAGTACAAGATATGTTCATTATGAGTTCAAGGTGATGCCATTTGGATTGACAAATGCTCCCGCTATTTTCATGGATCAAATGAACCGCACATTTAGTGAGTATCTTGACAAGTGTGTGGTGGTGTTCATTGACGATATCCTTATTTTCTCTAAGACCGAAGAAGAGCATGTTATTCATCTAAGGACTATTTTGAGTGTTCTTCGTCGTCAAAAGTGGTTTGCCAAATTCTCCAAGTGTGAATTTTGGTTACCTAAAGTGTCCTTTCTTGGGCATGTAATTTCTAAAGAAGGTGTAATGGTGGATCCTTCTAAAATTGAGGCCGTTGTTGATTGGAAGAGTCCGACCGATGTAAGAGAAGTCCGAAGTTTTCTTGGTTTAGCTGGTTATTACCGTAGATTTGTCAAGGATTTCTCCAAGCTTGCTAGACCAATGACCCAATTATTGAAGAAGGAAACCAAGTTCGTATGGACTGAAGCTTGTGAAACCGCTTTTCAAGAGTTGAAGAAAAGGTTGACTACCGCTCCGGTGTTGACTTTACCTGAAGATGGTGTAGACTTTGATGTCTATTGTGATGCTTCCAAGATGGGTTTGGGTTGTGTACTTATGCAAAGTAGGAAAGTGGTGGCTTATGCTTCGAGACAGTTGAGAGTTCATGAAGTGAACTATCCTACTCATGATTTGGAATTGGCCGCCGTTGTTCATGCTTTGAAAGTGTGGAGACACTACCTTATTGGTGTTCATTGTCGTATTTTCATCGATCACAAAAGTTTGAAGTACATATTTACTCAAAAAGAGTTGAATATGAGACAAAGAAGATGGTTGGAATTGGTGAATGATTATGATTTTGAGTTGCTTTACCATGAAGGGAAGGCTAATGTCGTTGTCGATGCTCTTAGTAGGAAATCTTCTCATTCCTTGAATGCTATGCGGGTATTACCCGATGATCTTTGTGCCGAGTTTCGAAAGTTGAAGTTGGAATTCGTGGAACGTGGATTTGATTATGTTGGTGCTATGACTGCCGAACCTGTTTTCCTCAGTGAGATCCGCGAAAGCCAAGTTGATGATCTTACCTACAAGTCTATTCAAGCCAAACTTCTAGAAGGAAAAGCTAAAGATTTCAAGTTTGATGATAAAGGTGTTCTTCGATTCCATGGCCGTTTGTTTGTGCCTAATGCTCTTGATTTGAGAAAGCGAGTTCTTGATGAAGCTCACCTTTCCCCTTATTCTATTCACCCCGGAGGTCATAAGATGTATATGAAAGTCCATAGACCTTAATTAGACTCCTCTAATTAGTTGTTAAATTACTTGTTAATTTAGTATATAATGATCTATGTAACATGCATGCAAATATAAAGACATTTATATAAAAGAAGAAATTTCCTCACATTGATATGGAAAATATATGGGCACAACAAGAACTCCTTCTTGTTGTTCTTGAGCTACAAATATGGATGAACACAAGTAATCTCCAAAGTATAAGATCTCCTCTAAGTTGCACCAAGATGAACCCAAATAATCTACCCTTATTATTAACTAGATAATAAGATAAATATTATACTACTAATATTAGAATATATTACTACACTAGTAATACTTAATAAATATTAGTATTTGGGAGTTTTTAGAGAGAAGAAGAGTTTTTGAGAGAAGTAAGAAAAACAAGCATGAATTCCATGAATAAAATGATCAACCATATTGCCCTTTTATAGGCAATATGGCCGGTCATGGTGAGCTCTACAAGGCTCTTATTTTGCTTCTTTAATCACATGCATTAGGGTGAAGTGTTGTAGTATAAGTGATGCTTATATTCTTCTTGTTATGTCACTTTCAATTAATAACTAAACAGTGTAAACAAGAGCAACAATCATCACCATGTAACTAGCAATCTAACCGGCCACAATGGCCTAGTTTGGTCCATTTTGATTTTTGATATTTGTCTCACAAATACTTATTGATCATATGGTTAATTATCTTGTATAATTAAGTATTAATTTGATCATATAACAATTATATGACTCAATTAAATAAATAATATGTACTTAACATTTTAATTAATATTTTACCATTATATCAATATATAATGGGTCCCACAATGCTTAGTTAATTTATTTTACAACTCCTTGTAAATATAATTAACTAATTACCTCTATCTCAAAACCTCAACTAATTTAGTAATTTAACGATTAATTACTAAGTTAAATCTTATTTAATCGTATTAAAATAAGATATAAATTTATTAGTCAATTATCGCATAATTGAAAAAATAAGTTTAATCGAATTTGAGTTCTTAACTCAATTTCTAACAATTAACTCTCGTACATATCGAATATATGTAATGTACAAATTAACTGTATCGTATACAAATAATTAGTTACTATTTGGATTTCATCCTTTAGGTGTGACCGAAAGGGATCAGTTGATCACCGCCGTCAAACGACAATAACTTCAAACTCTAGTCAGCCAACCGTTATTGATTTACGTTAATCAACTGACTAATCATATATATAGTCAATAAATATCCCAATTATATTCCATAATAAGATTTATTATGTGGCGCACTATTGTGGAGGACACCTACTCCAAC
>JAIUZE010003089.1:0-10516 GCA_022085475.1 Heliosperma pusillum | reverse complement strand
TGTGTTGATGACATTGCTTCTTTGATTGAGGATGTTATCCCCGATTATAATGTCATGACCCGATCATTCTACAATACCAAAAATTATTTGATAAGGACCCCATCAATTATTGAATAGGTTTCTTAATCACGTGAAGAAGAAAATTGGTAACAAAGCTCGGGTTGAAGGTTCAATATGCAATGCGTATTTAACGGAAGAGATTGCAAATTTTTGCTCTCTTTACTTTGAAAAACATATTGAAACCAAAGCAAAAAACTTGAGTGTTGATAAAGCGGATGAACTTGAGACAAGTTTACCCGAGTTTTTCCAAATGCATGATGATGAGGGTTGTTAATCAATTGGGGGAACAAGATATTTGGATGACAAAGAATATGATCGTGCTCACCTTTACGTTCTTTCTAATTGTGAGATTCTGGAATCATATGAAACGGAGTTTGTGAATGATTTCATTAAAGCACATCCTAATGTGAATAGAGATGATGTTTGGAGTAACCATGAGGATCAATTTGCAGCATGGTTTCGGAACCATGGAATTGAGTTAAATATCCAAGATGATTTGATAAGGACTTTGGCCTTTGGTCCTTCACGAGGGGTGAAAACGTGGAATCGTTACTCGGTCAACGGATTTAATTTCCATACATTCAACTACGGTAAGAATAAGGCTAGGTGCAATTATGGTGTTACTATTTCTTCTCTTGATTACAACGAATACTATGGTATAGTTGAGGATATATTTGAGTTGAGCTATAATGGGCGTGAGCGTTCTTATAATACTGTCTTATTTAAGTGTGAATGGACGGATAACTCTGTGGCCGGTATGAAAGTTCATGAACGTTATAAAATCGTCGAAGTGAATCATACCCGGACATACTCAAAGTATGATCCATTTATACTCGCACATCAAGTCAATCAAGTATATTTCGCTTCTTATCCAAGCACGAAGAATGATCGAAATCAAAAGCAGTGGTGTGCAATCTTTAAGACAAAAGCACGCTCACAAGTAGATACAACTTTTTTTCAAGAAGAAATAGTATCTAGCGGGTTTATGTTGTCTCCACCTGATGAGGACATCCATGAGAATGGAAATGAAGAGGGTGAAGGTTTAGAAAACGAGGATGGTGATGTTCAAGTTGACGGTGATGGTGGTGTTGATAGTGATAATGATAATGAATCAATTGGTGATGATGATGAGGACGAATTTGATGATGATAATGATTAATTGGGTAAAGATATATTTATATATATTTTAATTAAGTTTTTTATGTTATTTGATGTTTTTTTATGTTATTAACAGTTTATGTTTGTTTTTTATGTTATTAATCGTTTCTAACAATTTGAATATTTGTGTAATTGTAGATGGCAGGAGGTCGAGGTAGACAACGTGGCGGCGGTTCAAACAGACGCCGTAGTACTTCTTCAGTCGACGAGGAGGAGTTGGAGATTATTGATCAGCAGAGTCCGGTAGTGGTCGAGGAATCGACCAATGACGATGAGTCCTCGGATCAGACATCGGAGACGATCCAGTTCACGCCGGAAGGGAAGATGATACTTGATCCCGCGGGGTTTTGGTAAGACAACCATCAATGTCTTTAATTTATTATTTTATAATTATATTACATTATTATTTACCATAAATGCATACTATTTCATAATTTATTTTTCAGGTTTTCGTCTCAAAAGGTTGTACGCGGTTGTACTCAGAGTACAAAGATGAAGATGACGGGAGTTGCTCCTACTTGTTGGACCAAGGCTACCTCTGCACAAAAAGAGGAGTGGTTCAATAATTTTAGGGTATATTATTTTGTTTATATTTTCTTATATTATTATAGTTTTTAATTAATAATTTATTTTACTAATACTTACCTTTTAAATTGTAGAAAACATTTGACTGGCCGGCCGGAATAGAGTATATTGTACGTCAAAGGTACAATGAGACGTGCACTAGACGGTTAAGGGAGAACATGTATAAGGTTGTCAAGAGGAAGAAGGAGCCGGAGCATATGAGAGGTATTTAATTGTTTTTGTTATTTGTATATATATAGTTATATTTTTACACATTTTATCATATTTTATTATAATACTTATTTAACTTGTAGGTGGTGCATATGAAGATATGCGTAAGTATCGTGAAACTGAGGAGTTTCAGGCTAGGTCGGCCCAAGCATCCAAAAATAAAAAAGGAGGAAAGAAAGATGGAGCGGCTGAGCCGTCGCATCACGCAGGATCTCGATCTTTCCTGAGCCTAGTTTTGGGTGTAAGTTATAATTTCCACTTTTTCCTCCATTTGAAAATTATAACTTAAATTCTTTTTATTATTAAAATTTTCTTATACAAGTCTTTAATTTTTTCTTTTAGAAGGGTAAGACGAAAAAAGCTAACACGCCCACAGCTCCGGAGCTCTTCCTTGACACCCATTCCCGGCTCGAAGACAATAGAAGATATTGGATCAAACCAAAAGATAAGGAATTATATGTAAGTTTCAAGCATTTTTGTATTTTTACAATAAGTTCAATTTTTTGAATGTTTAACCAATATTGTAGCTATTTTTAATATCAATGTTTATACTTTGTAGGAAACATTTTCCGCCGAGAAACTTAGGCATCCCGAGAAATCCGATAACGAGATTTGGTTCGACTTGGTAAAGGGTTTCAAGAAGGGGAACGTCGACGGGATTGGGTCGGCAAAGAACGTATTTTACGAAACTCCAAGGGGAAGAATGTCGTCCACCTCAAAACAAACCTACGAGCCGACAGTCGTGGGAAGACTCCAAGCCGCACTTGACGAGGAAAAAAGAAAAAACGCGGAAAGGGATGAAGAATTAAGGATAATGAAAGAAAAATTCAAGGCTTGGGAAAGCAGGTTTGACAATTGCAACCAAGGTCCCCCTCCCTATCGACGGGATTATGATGAAGGCAATGGAGGTGGTGGATTCCAGGCCGAATCCAATATAAACCTTGGCTTCTGATATAGTTTAGAAACTTGTGACTTGAAACAATTTATGGTTGAAACAATTCCGTTTAAGAAAATTTGTAAACTTGAAACAATTTTCTTTATCTATATGAGGATGTTGGTTTCAAATCGTGTTGTTGTAAATGTGTGAAATCTTTGTGTTTTCTTGTATACTTGCAGGTATGGTAACGAAATGGCAGGATGAAAACAGAAATTTTCTTGCAATATCACAGGTATTTTGGCGACTGAAATGTTCATTTGGCGACTATTTTCAGTCGCCAAACCTCCTGTATTTTTGCAAATTAAAAAGCAATTTGGCGACTGACTGGCGACTGATATCCGTCGCCAAAATGGCGACTGAATTCTTTGTAGTCGCCAAAATGGCGACTGAGAGCGACTGATATCAGTCGCCAAATTGGCGACTGAGAGCGACTGATATCAGTCGCCAAATTGGCGACTACTTAAACTATCAGTCGCCAATTTTGGCGACTGATTTCAGTCGCCATTTCCCCATTTTGGCGACACTTTTGTCAGTCGCCAAATTTGGCGACTGAAAGTAGTCGCCCGAATTTTTTTTGGCGACTAATGATTGCGACTGGGTCTTGGCGACTGATTTCAGTCGCCAAATTCATTTTAGCGACTGAAATTAGTCGCCAATATCAGTCGCCTGAATGTTGTTTTCTTGTAGTGTGTGTAGAAACTAGTAAAATAATGTGCAGGATTTAACAACTCCCTTTTCTTTTTAGAATGTCCATTTCTATATTAGATATGTAATTTATAAATAATTTAATCTCTTAATAGAACTATTGTCCATTGATCATCCACTAGAATTGTATTCATAAATTTTGGTTTACACCATCATTTTTCTTTCTATTTAACCCTTCCCCCATTTAAGAAGCACCTCATTCCCCTCCTAATTCATAACTTTATATTATCCTCCATTGAAATTCATCTCTCCACCATTGAAATCATTGCTCCATATACTCGGTTGTTATTTGAATATAACTTGAAGCCTTATTATCAACTCAAATTAGGTAATATTGCATCTCAATGGTAAACCAATATAATCAATCAAGGCCCCTAAATGTGAGATGAACATGGTTAAGTGTAAAAATTCAAACTTACAGTAGCAAATAAGAAGTTAAAGAGATAAATATTACTATACCTTAAGTTGTATAATAAGCATTGTACATTCATTATATGTATATTTATCCAAGCTTATGTGTAATTTTTGTGAGTTTTTGACAATTTATTTATTTATGTTTAATTGCGTGAATTTAGAAACGGGGCATGTAGCAAATTGACCGCAGACCATAACTTAACTAATATGGGTAAATCACCCTCTTAAGTTTCACTTGTAGCAAATTATCCCTATAACTTTCAAAATATGTGCAATTAAGCACTAATCAATTTTTTTAACCATTTTTTACTAATATTTATTATGTATAAAGTATAAAAATCATTTTAAATATGCCTATTAAAATTTAAAAGACAACTTATTAAAAAGGTGATTCAAATTTATTGTAAGTAAAAAGTTGTATTTATAATTTCTCAGCGTTACTTTATTACAAATTAAATCTCATATTGTGAATATCTTATAACCAAAATATATATTTTAAATATTATAAAAAAAGTATTAGCAAATGAATTGCTTGATTTATATTTAATTAATAATTTAGACTTTTGATAGTAATAAAATATTTTTGAGTAAATTTCATTCTTAAAAATAAGTAAGGTGGTTGATTATACATTAAGAGAAACTTATGGGGTCAATTTGCTACATTTATAAGTTAATGGGTTAAATTGTACATAATGTCAAACTTATGAGGGTAATTTGCTATATTTCCCGTTTAAAAACTCTATAATACTAGTTTTAAACCCGTGCAAAATTGCACGGGTATGTCGTGTTTGTATGTTTTCGCCGCTTAAGTTAACTGGATGGATGAAGAATATTGATAATAATAATGTAAATAGCAAAGTAGAACGTGTTACAAAATTCAATAAACGTACATAATTTTAGAAATAAGTGAAACAACAACATTAAACCTACAAATATTCGAAAATTTCATGATATACAACATTAGTTGTTGTATTGGATATACTCTTATTACTATCAAAAATAAGAAGTTTCAAGCCCGCTCTTCTAGTAACTCTAGAAATTGCAACATAAAGTTGCCCATGACTAAAGACCGGTCTTGGAAGGTATATGCTCACCTGGGATAGAGATTGTCCTTGACTTTTATTTATTGTCATTGCAAAGCATACAGCTATGGGGAATTGTCTTCTACTAAAGCGTACTGGAAATTTGCTTGAGTCCGAAGGAGTTAGTGTTATTCGAGCGATGTAAACAATATCACCTTTCCGACTGCCAGTTAAAACTGTACACCTAATAACACGCGTCCTTAAATCTGCCACAATCAATCTCGTGCCATTACATAACCCGCGAGATTGGTCAATGTTCCTAAGAAGCATGACCATAGCACCAACCTTCAAACGCAACTGATGATTAGGGAGACCGGAACATCTAATACTGTTAAGGAATTCTGTGGAGTGTAGATCACGCTCACCAATAGATGTGTCGTCTTTGCTAACTTCATCAGAGCTTAGATATATTCTTTCATCATTGTCAATAAGCGATAAAACATAATCGTTTACCGCATCAACGATCTCATGAGTTGGTGCAAGGATTGCCCTTTCCTGTAGATAATCAGGATTCCACAATTGGCTTTCAAGTGCTGGGTAAGTAACGTTTACTAATGAGGCGATAGGGTCGGACACGTCTTCAATGAGTAAGTCAGGTGGAAATTGTAGCTCCACTTCCCCAGTATTATCACCACCAGCTAAGCCATTTCCAATTTCCAAGATCCACTCTGAGAATTTCTTTATATCATCGGCATTGTTGCTTGAACTTCCAACTTGCAAACGCATGTTTTTTGTCAATTGAAGAACCTGCAAAAAAAAAATATATATAATTTGTACGTCAACGTCAAGAATGGCGAATCATATAAAATTAAAAAGATGTATTGATAAAAAAAAATAAAGACTACCTTGCATGAAGACCACAAATAAGATGAACAAAGAGAAGCATGCACAATATCTGCTCTACTTCCTTTAGGCACAACAGGTAGAATTTGACGAAAGTCCCCCCCGAAGACTACCACTTTTCCGCCAAAAGGTTCGTCTGCATTTCTCTCGTCTACAACACGCATTACATCTTTCAGGCTTCGATCAAGAGCCTCAAAGCTCTGTTTATGAGTCATTGGCGCTTCGTCCCATATTATGAGTTTCGCCCTTCTCAAAAGTTCTGTTAAATCACTACCGGGTTTAATTCGAGGGCAAGTGGAGTTTTCGGTCACACTAAGTGGGATTCCAAACCTAGAATGAGCTGTTCTACCACCAGGAATCAAGGTTGTTGCAATTCCACTTGATGCCACTGGTAAAACAATATCGCCCTTGCATCTAAAAGCAGCACACAAAGTTCGCCAAATGAAAGTCTTCCCAGTCCCGCCATAGCCATATACAAAGAACACCCCACCTTTGTTCTTTGATACAGCGTCTACAATTTCATTATATATCATCCTCTGTTCATCTGTCATTATAGATAAGTTATTATCATGTTCTTCACGTAAAGACTGTCGATCATAAGACAACTCATCCATGACTAAGTTGTTTCGATGATGTGACGTTGCCGATACATCTGGAAGGGGCATCCCTTCAAATCTATTTAGGCTACTTCCATTTATCTGAAGAGAATTTTCGATATCAATCAATGCGTAGTTTTGCAACTCTTCATCTGTTAGTTGTAGGCCTACGAAACATAGAAATATGTACGAAAAATTATATATTCCAACGGTAAATGGAGTAAACGAATTGAACAAAATATATAAGACGTATATTTGTAACATTTGATTTGAATAGTTGCAGCAAATTAAACACTAAAATGAATAACATACCTTGATTGTTAAGAACTTTACGTTGCTTATGAAGGATGTCGTCAGATAGAAGACGCCAAGTTTTGTCCCACACTCTTCTTGGCATAGACAAAGTACCACACAATAATAAAGTCGAAAACAAATGTCGAAGATAGGACCCAGATCCCCAATCACTTGCTTCTTCTATCGCATCAATGTATTCTTTGTCGTCCCCAATTAAGCCTAATTTGTAACATGCTTCTCTATATGTCGGACAAACAATATCACGATTGACGGTCCTGATGTCCTCAAAACATTTGGGACCCTTAATGTGATTCAACATGATTCTCATAAAATATAGCTCTCCGCAACTCGGTGGCACATGAAGCAACCTTCCAATCGTAAACCCTTTTTTTCTAAGAGTCCATTGTCGTTGCTTCTTTTTCCAAACAAATTTTGTAGGAAATTGAGAATATAACAATTGTTTGGCTATCTGCATATCACGGGATTCACGATTGTTAGGATGGATCTCACGACTATTACAACTCATCCAGTTTATGAATTGTGACACTCCAACAGATGATTTCTGTAGTACATCATCAATGAAAGTATCATCATCAAACATGACAGGTTGCTCGCCAGGAAGGTGGTAATGCAACCTTTCAACGGAAGGAGTTTTGAAGTGGATAGGAAAACAAAATATCCTCCAAACTGCTTCGCACGCAGAGATATAACGACAGTCATAGTACCTCTTAATCTCATCTAATCGACCAGGATCCTGTTCGTTAGGACGCATATAGGATGACTGCATCGTAACTCGACCAGGGCTCTTATTAATATACTTGAAGAGGTACTTAATTGCTCGTGATTGGTTACACCATTCCACATTAATATGAGCACGATATTTTAACAACAATTGTGGGTTATATGGAATGACAGAACCATTGCTCATTGGGACATCGTTCTTAAAAACGACAACCCCATTTTTCCTCCTCCTATATATAGGATACCCATCTTTATCAACCGTCGTTCTCTCCGTACACTCCTTGGGGTAATATTTTGAGCACTTTTCCCCAATCATACACGGTGAGTTTCGGTTTGCAGTTCCACATGGACCATGTAACATATATGCACAAACAACGGAATGTAAAACAGGATCTTCAACGGGATCAGGAATCTCGGCAGAAATTTTTTTGTCAACGTCTGCAGCTGCCGGAAACTTGTCATCTCGGTGCAAGAACAATAATATATGGGCATGTGGAAGACCACGCTTTTGAAATTCAACAGTATATACCGCTGCAAAATAATCATGTGGAATAATAAAGTAATGTAATAAAAATAAATGGTAACTTAAACTCGTTAAAAAAACATTAACATTTACCTGCCATAGTTCTTCCAAAAATGTGTCGATCTTTTAAATCGGTCATCAACTCATCAAGCTTAATCTTAAATATACGACACACAATATCCGGACGATCTTCTGCTCTCATGCCTCTTTTAGTAACAAATCGACTAATCTCCGGCCACTTGGGATTGCAGGTGAAAGTAATGAATAAATCAGGATACCCATACCACTTACAAATAGTCATTGCATCTAAATAGTTCTCTTTCATGAAAGCGTCGCCAGCTTGAAACGAAGAAGGCACAATAAAACGACTACCTGTAGAAGATGGCTCGACATCCCCTCTTTCAACAGCATTTGAAAGGTTATTGTAATTATCCACCCGAAGTCTATCTTGGTGAAACCGAAGGAAATTGAGCCTATGAGATTCAACCATCATATATACATCTACTAAAAATTGGTGGAATCCTTTACCGGATGATACTATGGTTGGATACTCAATCGATGGACACCTTTCTTGTATACGAAACGCAATCCATTCTCTACAGGTTAACTCGTCACGTGGTTTATCACTACTGCTAGCACCAAGAGAATATTCACTATGGGGGATATCGAGTCGAAAGCCATCTTCCCCAAAGGGAAATAAAAGAGGATATTGGAGGGGAATGTAGAGGGGGTGTAACTCAGATATACGTTGCAACCGACCACATTCCTTCTGCACAATAATATCTCGTTTCTCCATATTTGGACCAATATCCCCCTCAATCAATCCCGCAACCTCAGAAGCAGTTGGGCGGTTATATGTTCGTCCGTCAGTGTCTCTTCTAGAAATAAGTCTAATACGGACATCACTATCCATATTTGCACACAATCTATCCCTAGCCATCCTAAACGACTATGCAAGAACATTATTTGCATCGATCATATTTTGCAAAAGTCGTGTAAGTTCATCGTTAAGCCTTTCTGGGTTATTGGGACTGCATTAAATTTAAATAATTAAATTGCATTTATATGGGAATATTTGCTTAAATAAAACTAAATAAATAAACTAAAAAGCAGATTTATGCAAAGTTAATTATTATTACTACAAAACTTTATTAAAAAAAAAATTAACTTACCTGATGGCGTTTTTACGATTACGTATTTCATCCTCTGTGTCATATATATACAATTGACAAAACTTTGGGGTTGCTTGTGCCGACGGCAATAAACTTCCAATTCTATGAACATTTTGTCCTCCCATTCGAAACGTGTAAGGACCTCTTCCTTGATTGATAGAATGGTCAATCTTCCCACCCATAGAAGTAAAGGAAAACATCGAATTGTAAGATCTGATATTTTCCATGAAATGCTTGCTTAGATGATGTTTTCGACTTAAGAGAGACTTCAGGATTTCAGGCGGTTGATCTAAATACGGCAACACAACTTTGCCATCTGAACAACATAGTGAAAAATGAGGTCGTCTTGTACCACGACCTTTTCCTATTCTCTCCTCAAACCACATTTGAGCATGACATTTCTCACATTCATAATCTGGATCTCCAATATCCCAATATCCCTCCCATTCTGGACAAAAAAATATAATCTATTTTTATTTTTTAAAAATCAAAATAAGTAATAAAGCTGAAAATCGTTGTTTATTTACGGAAAGAACAAAATAACTTATTGTAAGTATACTAACCATTATCAATCGGCGCAACGAAAGCATTTTCGCGAGTACGGGAGCTTTCTCCACGTGAACTGGATGAGAGTATTGCACGACCACTAAGTCTTTGGTCGTTTGTATGTAGAGAAGGAGTAACTTCTTTGTAAGACTCCCCAAATTGTGCACACAAATCTCTTACCAATCGCTCAACCACGTCAGATGGATTACACGTACCTCCTACATCATGTTAAGTTAAACGATTATCAATAATATATGTAACCTAATGTTACACACACACACACTCACATATATATAATATATATATGTGAGTGTGTGTGTAATGGGGGAGAAAAGTGGGTTCGTACCAATAGTCAATTGAGGAGCAACATTAGAAGCCCCATTGGAACGTTTTTTAGTAGATGACAATTTTCGTTTCTCTCTCGCCGCTTTTCCCCGCGATTGGTTAGGAGTACAATAAGGAGAATATGGAGGTGATGACGTGAGGTCGTTAGTTACATTAATTGATGATAATGTCATGGAGTTTTGTGCATGGGCGCTTCTGCTATTTACATGACTTGAAACTCGGGAACCTGAAAAATAGAAATAATTTAGAGTAACATGTTGGAAAATAATTTAAGCACAAGTGTGAGGTGTTGACATATTTTTATG